>WTSP01011194.1:0-18268 GCA_025331215.1 Actenoides lindsayi
AGAACTACATATTTGGAAAGAGCTTGTGTTTTCTGTTTCTTTTTGCTATCAGGAACAATCAATTTACAGGAATCTTTGAAGCTGCAGTTTACTGATACAATTATCTGCTATTAACAGGCATGAGCAGTTTACTTTTTAAAACAGTACGGATTCTCTCATTGCCATCTAAAATCTAATGATGGAACAAGATACTGATGACTGGAAAAAGATATCTGGTAGACAGCAAACTGACTAAAGCCTCTGGCAGGTGAACACAGCAAGAGTGTCTTAAAGCATCTCATCTTGTTCATTGTAGTCTCATGGTTTAAAAAAAAAAGACCACAACATAAATTGAGGTAAATTGCTCCTTGTTATTGACAAGGAGTAATAGTTCCAAAATAAACCTAGACTGTTGATTTAGGAGTGGGGCTTCAAACATTTTCTATTACTCTAATAAAAGGTAACATTTTCAGTAGAACGAGAAGGTGTCTCTATTTTCACCAGCTAACTTTAAGCACTGTATTTTTTCAAATGACCTCTTCAATTAATTTGTTTAACATGGTTTACCACTATTTACAAACTCAGCATGGAAAAGCCATCAGAACAGAGACAGGTCATGGGCCCTGAATGAAGTTGTCAACAAGCATTAATAAACTGTGTCAGCTGCCCAAAAGCTTTTCATTCTCTTTGTTTAAACATCAGATAGCAAGTCAAAATGCAGTGTTATCTTTGTTGAAACTAGCCCAACTAGCATGGCAAAAGACAGACTGAGAATATATGTCAGTAGTCATTGTTAGGAAAAAATCCAATCTGAGGCATAAATCTGATGGACAGATACATCAGCTCTTGGCCAGATACTGGAAATTGTTTAATATAATAAGCTCTTTTCACTTTGTACAAACCTGCATAAAATACATCTTGAAAAAAGGCCTATGGAATTCACTTTTTTCCCCTGTACATGCCCTGTAAATTAATAATTATTTTTCTTTCACCTTTAAGAACTGTACAGATTTTGCCTTGTAATTAAGAAACACTCTTATAATATTCTTAATCTAAAACTAAATTTCAGAACTTTTTCAGAAACTACTGATATACAGACATTGTTTCAAAATCAAAATTTGTATGTTCAAGACAGATACAGTAGCACTAGACTTATTGACTGCAACATTAACTTCAGGTACTTCTCTGTTAGGTAGAAGAGTTTATCAGGTTACACAGCAGTGACCTTTAAAGCTAAACAGTTATGCAAATATAACTGAATAGTAAAAGAATAATTCCAAGTCAAAACAGAAAGGTCATTGGGAAATATGGGCTTTTAGAAAACCCTTTTATTAAGGCAATATTTTTTCTATCTGCTTGTATGATTTAGCTTATATCTGAAGGAATAAAGTTTTTTTTATTGTCTAATAAAATAAGAGACTTCAGACTCCAGATCTATGTTACACACTTTCTAAGTCCATGCCAGACCTAGAGTTGTAACAGTACTTTATGGAAGACAGCTATAAAATTTAATATAGATTAAACTAAAGAGTTTTCACAAAAATTCCTCAAAAATATATAAAGAAGTATGTAACAGATTGTTGTGTTTGCTTGTTTTTTAATCCAGGCTATATAATTTTTACAGCAAGGGCAAATGTTTATTAAATTACATATATAAAATTATTGTGAATTAATTGTGCAGGACACTTCAGTTAGGATGCAAAATATTCTGAAAGTGTATTCTGAAATAGCTTAATTTTTTGACTCTTAATAGTTGCTCAAAAGTATTCGAATTATCCAGTTCTTCCTTCCTGTAGTCTTCAAACAATAAATTGCTTCTTCAAACAATCAAATATTTGTACTCACCCCCTTTTCAATGCTCCCTGTTTGGCAAAGAGTACCTTCAGCTGCTGGAATGCTGTTGGTAACACAGCGGTTACTTTTGCTGAGGCACCAGAGCTCTCTACACACTTCCTAGGAAAGAAGGCAGAAGCAAGTTGATCAGAATAAAAACCTAGAATTGCTCCTAGTCCTCACACACACATGTATACACAAATTTGTTTTGAAGAGAGACTATTAAGAAGTGAGCTGGAGAGACAAATCTATAGATGGTTGTGAAACACTCTGCAGCAATTTCAAAGCCACCATATTTTACCTAAGAATATTCTACCACAAAAATATTCTGGAAGCATCACATTGTATACTACAAGAATGTCACACCTGCCAAGTAAGTAACGTTTTACAGCTGCTTTTTTCTTAATTAGTGCTAATACTGGGCTTAGTACATTTTAGTGTTGCTGTAAAAGCAGTCTTCAGATGTGATGCAGTATGTCCGTTACTGTTGTTATCTGCCTCAAAATTACATAGTAAAAGTATACTATTAATTTTGAAATATGAAACAGTAACAACTATTTATATAAACTTTAGTTAAAACCAAAGTTTCTGAGTTCAGACTACTTGCATTTCTCTTCTATAACACTTTCTAAAATCATTCATGTGTATTTAGTATTAATAGATAAATAAATATTCCTTTAGACTTTTTAGATTTGAAGTTGATATTTCATAAATGGTTTAACCTCTTCTATTTCCTTATGTTCTCTGTGTTAAACAAACACAGGTTTTCAAATCACCTTTTTTTCTACCATATTTTCTCATTTGGTTTTGCACATTTACCCATTTAAGTTAAGCCAGTTCTGTTGACATTGGAGATTCACCGTTGCTTCAGTTACCCTTGGATTCAGCTATGTATGCAGAATGGAATCAGAAGTGTTTTGCTTTTATAGTAAATTACTTACATAACATTCTTTGTTGTATTACTTTGAGATCTGTGCAGTTGCTCATAAACTGCTTATAGATATTTTCCAAGTATTTTTTAAAATTTGAAAGATAGTTCTTTAAAATGATCTTGTAGTCACTGAGTCTTATTTTATTAACTGCTGCTGGAAATCATATCCTATAAATATTCCACTGTAACTTTTTTGGTACAGAGAGCAAAAAGGATAAGACACTGAGAGTGAATTAAAGTTATTAGGGAACGCCCTGCCCCCCAGTCCCCAAAGTTCGTTGTTTCTCTGAAGAAATGAATATCTGGCACCTATGCTGTCTTTCCTATTCACATCAACAGGAAGAACTGTTAAGCTTTACACTAAGATTCATGTTTTCTGTACTGTACTGTATGTAAAAATGGATGTATTTCTACACTATTCACTAACAGCTGCAGAACAGTTCAACAGTGCAAGTTTTTCTTGAATAATGCAGAATTATTTTCCAAGTTAAAAATCAGCTGGTGTCATTCTTGCAGGATAGTTAATACAGTGTATTTAGTTTCATGATTGGTAGAAGCAAGGTATCTTCTTAAAAACCCAGTAGAAACATACCATAATAGAATGGTCTGAAATAATGAGGAATTAGTACTGATTATTTCTAGAGTTTCCATCCATTTTTTTACAATTAGGCCTGAGTTATTTTGTCCTGTTTGGTAGGTGGCTCTATGAAAACTTAAGCAAATTGTTGAGCCTCTTTTTAGGAGATACATTGCCACTTGCAAAAGCATACCTGCAAGCCAATGTAGAGTTATCTTACTTTTCATTTTAGAACTTTTTATTGAAAAAAATGCAAACAGCATAAATATTTACTTACTTAAATCTCGGAATAAAACAGTTGCTTTTGCCATTCAGCTAATAAAATTTTCAGATTAAGATACACAGTCATAAACAAATATATTATTTAAAATATAAAATAGAGCAGAGAAAGAACAGAAGATGAACCACAAAGATTTTTTTAAAAGCTAACTAGATTACAAATTTCACAGCCATTAAGGTGCTAAAATTCAACACTAAATCAACCATGAATCCAAATTTCAGTACACTACGGATTTCAAAATGAAAACCTAATCTTTCAGACACAGTGTGAGGTGCTCCTGTCACAATGCTGCCTTGTTTACTTTTACATGTAATTTACTTGTTCATTTTGTTGATCAAAATTAGTGTAATTTACTTGGTCATGTTTCCTGTGTGGTTTACATTATCAAATCATAACTAAAAGTGTCAGCCTGTGACAATTCTACTTGTGACCTTCTATTAATTTTGCATCTGATCAAGTTCAAATGTTTAAATTAATAACTGTGCTGACTTTCTCAAGTTTGAATCAATGTTCTGAAAAATCAGAAAAGTTCAAAGGCATTCAGAAAAAAATGTTCCTATCATTCCAATACAGACCAAAGCAAAAAATCAGATCTGGAAAACAGTCTGGAATTTGAAAACATCTATCTTTCAAGATGATTTGAATACAGAATTCTGGTTTGTGCTCCAGCATTTATGTGCCATTTGCATTTTTTATATGCTCACTCAAGTATACCATCTATACACTAACATTTAAAGGGAAGTAATAATTAAAATGTGTATATGATTACCAGGCTAATGTATCCACAAATGAGTGTATTTAAAAATTTTCTTCTAATAGGATTTACTTTATATACTCAGGCTTCTTCATGGCTCTAGACTCATTCAAATTCATTGAATTAACACCACCCAGACATTTTAATTCTAAACAAATAATCAGATGAACTGTGTGAATTAAAAAATAAAGCATTCCAAAACTATTTTAGTCATTCACCTGTTTGCAGGACGATTCTAATTAAACGTTAGCTCACCTCCCTACTCCACAAAATGAGAAAAATACTTTCCTTCTTCCTAAATTTCATTGGGAAACAGAATGAAAAGCACTATATCTCAAATAGATACTATTTACTGACATAGACTGGTAGTCCTTATGCAGACCTTCATTTCAGTAGGGGTTTGCCTCAGTAAATCCCTAAACCCAAAATGGAAGTAATATAAAATTACTGTGGGCTATATCATACTATTAATATTTGAGAAAAAACCTCTGCTTAAATCAGAAAGCAGTTCTTTTTGAGACAGACATACAATATCCCAAAATCAACAGAAATTTCCTTAAGGGAAACTATGCAAAATACAGAGGATTTATTAACTAAAGTAACACAATGTCTCCATTTTTATAAGTAATTTATATTAAAACCAATAAAGTATTTTTGCAATTTCTTTTAAATATAGCCAAATTTATTTAAGAAGTTGTTTATTTTCCCTGCTGTTTTGCATTTAAAAGGAGAGTAGAATCTGAAGTACATTCTCCATCACCCTGTACATGAAATGAAAAATAACATAAATAGTCATTTGAAAACAAATAAGATATCTAAAAAGAAGTGGAAAATCCATCTGTGCTGTTATTTCACTAAATGCAAATGGAATTATACCAGGTATACTATGGCTATGTCTTTATTTTCAGCTGGTGTTAGAAAGCTAACAGAAATTCTGACTAAGGTGCATAAAGCTTTCTGTTCTCCAGCTCAACCTAATACCTAGGTCTATCTTAGTTTCATAGTTATTGACATGAGCTCTTTCCTTACCACCACCTTCCTATATGTAACATCTCCAAGCAACTGTTTTTAATAAGCCAGCCTTAAAAACATATGAACATATGCCCCGGAAAGGTCAGATCCAAAATCACTAGTAGAAAGTATACTGCTTTTTTTCCACACACTAACATGCACACACACATGCACACACCACGCCCCCACCCACCCACCAATAAAAGCTGACCATTTAGGGTAGCCTCTTCTTCATTGGTGGACACAGGATGAAGCTAACATATTTTTTGCCAACATTAAATTTGTGTGAAAAATACTGAAGCTAAGAGAAAGAAGCATAGTCTGAAAATTAATCAATCACCTTCAAATCAGTCTCCAAATGTGTGAATTTAATAACTACTAATTTGTAAAGCAAACAAGGGAAAGTGTTTTAAAAATCCAGGAAACATAAACTGAAGTTGAGGCCTTTCACAAGATCAAGACAAGATAGATGACAACCTGTAACGGTGTATCTTAGGGCTCCATGACTTCAGTTTGGAATTCGGATGCTTGTATTTGCAGTAAATTAAACAAAGCTGAACCCATCTAGAGAAAAAAAACAGCAAATCAAATTATCTTTCTTTTGCCTAAGTGTTACCAATGATGGAGCCTCCTTCTGTTGTGTCATGCAGAGTTACACATAGGCATTTCAAATTATGTAAGATCTAAGCATCCTATATTATAATCATCATAAATGGTAACAATACAGCACAATAAAAACTCAGTAATATGAGCAAAGATCAAATAGCTGTGCTGTTCTTAATGCTTTCAACTCTAATGAAAGCCTCCAACAGAAGTTAGCAGTTTGGCCCATAACATTTAAAAAAAAAAAAGATGGAAAATACATTCACAGTGCATCTTAAACTGTAATTCGGGAACTTCACTTTTTTTCATAAAATTTTAAAATGTTCATTGTTCATTAGGATTTTATGTTACTTCAGCACATTTAATCTATAATATGCTGCACCTCTTGATGAGCATTTGCCAGAATAGAGCATAAAAATAATAAGCTGGAATTGTAACTTACAATTCAGACCTGAAAAGCATCAACCTCTATGGAGCATTTTCAGCCTCACTGCTGAAATACTGCTGGCAACATGATTAAAACCAGAAGACAATAATTATGGGTGAACTTCAGAAGGTTCAAAGTTTAGTTCAGATAAGCACCCAAAAGTTATCTTTCTAGTGCTCCACTACCAAACGCTCATTAAGTGGTGCATCATGTTAAAATCACAACATGCTGAAAGAAAGTGAAACAGAATCCAAAGCTTAAGTCATACATTTATATTGTGTTACCAGCATTCTTTCCTAAATATTGGGTGCTTATGTGAACGTTATGGAAACTACAGAAGCCCCACAAGGCCAATCACTTCCAGGTGGCATCTTCCTTTTTAAAGCCATTATTATTCAAATTCCAGTATCTGGAATCTCATTATTTCTTCTACTATCATCTAACGCACTCCTCCTGCCTTGATCACCGGCTTCCCCTTGCACTTTTTAAACAGCTTTTTTAAGATCCATGCATATTGGTGTTACATCTGTGTCTCTTGTGAAAGAGAGAAAATGAAAGACAGAGAGAAAGGGAAAGGAGGGCTTGGATACAAAATACTTCGAGGAAAAAAGAAAAGAGGATAATGGGAACTTGGTAGAAAAATGTACAAAAAGGATGTAAAACTACTTTAGTATAAAGAAGGAGGAAAAATTCTGGGATTTCCCTTGGGTATACACATTCTTATCTTTTTAAAAAAAAGAGAGAACAAAATTCACTTTAAGAGTAAAGCTGAAAGTGTTTCAGTTGTTCTTAATAATAGCATGATCCTCTAAGTCCTTACACAAGAAAAGCTCAAAACTTTAACCATTTTCAATGTAAAAAGCCTGCACAATAGTGATGAGAGATTTTGTGCTTGAGTGGCAACACCTTATGAAATAAAAAAATAATGGAAAGGTTGATAAAAATGACAAGAGTATAATACCAGGATCTTCAATTCCTCTCTTTGCCTATACATACATTTAACACCAACTTGTGAGCAACATAATATAAATTCATCACATCAAATTACTTGTACTCTGCTAACAAACACCAAATATAAAGCAACTTAGCCACTGTATGATCTATGAAGCAAGGGGAAAAAAAGAAGTCCCTTTTCAGTGAGTAATTAAGTACTACGTACAGATTCAATAGAATGCAAAATACTAGTCATAGTATCAATAAGTGAGGGAACAAAAGAGAACGGGGAGTTCTGGTGCAAAGATATACTAGGGGCTTCTCTGCCTTTCCTTCTAAAAAAACCAGTTTCCATAAGTTGCTTCCACCTTCCTATAAACACTCTGCATCAAGCTTAATACCCCTCTTTATTTAACTGGAGTAAATCACATCAGCATTTCATGGAAAAAAAATGAGTTTAATTCACTAACATTAAAGTTTGTATCACCTAATTACAAGGGTCAGTTGTAATTCAGACTATTTTGTCCTAGAAGAAATATTCCCTTGTGTATAGCAATTTGTTTACTCTCCTGCATTTGAAAGACCAATGCTGTCTTGTTTTGGTCATTATTAATGAAGTCAGTTAAACTATTCTGTCCCTGAAGTGACATGTGGCAAACTAGGAAGCAGTAAATTTATGCATACCCTGCATTTCTGTGGTCAACAATTTCCAAGCAACTTTCCATTAATAGTAATTATCTTCATTGCTACTCCCCATAACTCATTAAAAATTTCCTAGAGACAACTAATGCAAGGAAAGGAGTCCTTACTCTGACAATATATCTTCATCGTGACTGTTTACAAGCATTAAGTTCATGGCTTGAACTCTGTATGTCCTCCAAAACACACTAAAAAAAATGTGAATAAAGACTGGTATTTGAATTTAAAGCTATTTTCATTGGCAAACTAACCGGAGAACTTAATTACAAACATAAGACCGTGACAAAGAAGAGAGCTACCTGTCATCAGCTATATATGTTATCTGACATGTTAAACCCTATTGTGAAATATTATGAGTGATACAGCTGATTTCAGTGAAGCCATGCAGGCAAAGGAAAGGGGAGCTTGTCTTCTTTCCCCCTCTACTCAAATTATTTACTGATACCAATAACAGCATAAAAGCATAAAATAAAAATAAAGTAAAATTAAATTTTAAAAAAATAATAATTGTAAGGCACTATCTCTGAAACCCATGCTAGCAGCCAACAGCTTTACAGATCATAAAATGCACCACAGCAGTATCAACCATATGCATAAAGCATTAACTGCTATTAAAATGTCTAAGGCTTTAGCCTCTGTCCTAAAAACGTTGGGACCAATAAAGCAAAGCATTATTTTGAACCGCAAAATCTGTAAGTTACAGTCAGGCATATTCCAGATATTATTTGAACTCATAAAACAGAGAAAGTCAAGGTAAAGACTGGAATTCTTTCCTGAGTTAAACCAGAGACAGCCAACTGTTACAAGGCAGATGATATTCAAAGGTTAAGGAGGTAAGGAGACAATGAAAAAAGGTCTCCTTACACTCACCTGAACAAAGGGACTGAAAAAGGTTCTGAACTATCAGGGGAACTGGCATAAAAACAGAGCAAAGAATTAAGACACACCTGACAATCAGCAGAAGAGAATTCACACTGCATTGCCCTAGAAGATGTAGCATATCCAGTAGCTGCATAAATGAACAGGAACTAGCACTGTTCCTAATAATGTCAAAATCTCCCACAGCGGTGAATCCAGTAAGATGCCCGAAGGCATGTACTGTCTTCAGGAAAAAAGCTATGTGTCAGTGTTATATGGTGACATTTCCATGATTGCAATTTGGTTCACTGCAAATCAGAAAGTTAATGTTCTCCTGATGTACGCTAAAAATGAAATATTTTAAGTAGATTGAGCCTGTCAATTCTTTATTCAAAGTACCTATTTCTTCACTTAATTCCTTTAAAATTGCCCCTGTATCAGAAATGGTGGAAAGTATAGTATAAAGAACAATACACATGTAATATTAGAATGATCACTGTCTATTTGTAATGTAGTTTTATTTTCGCAGCTCAAAGAGCTAAAGCATGTCTTTGAATTCTTGTCCAACTTAATGTGCGGAACATTACAGAGAAATCTGACTAAGAACCACAATGCTTTTGCTGAAATAGTTCTGTCCATAGGTGATTAATCAGTTTAATTAGGTCTAAAACTTAAAACAGTACCAAAACAACTATCAAAGAGCTCCTTTTAAGGTCAAATTGGCTCTTTGTCAGTAAACACACACACAGAAAGGCAGAAACTCACACTCCCTCTAGTACTTCAGTTCTGAATTGTTCTTAATTGTCAAACACCTCTTCATGCATTTAATTTCAAGTTCCTAAGTGAGAAAGGTTTCAAGTATTTAACGGTGTAATATTCTTTGCAGGATCAGGACATGATCTATGATCAAAAGTAACAAACATTTTAAAATAAACATACAGAGGGAATGTATGAGGAAATAGGGGAGAAAAGGCAAAGAACAGATATTAACATTAAAGCTAGATGGTTGAAAGAGGCAATTTTTATCAAGATTAATTAGATATTATGACAGAATTCCAAAGCAGAAAGATTATATGAAGATTTTCCAAGTTATTTTAAAAACCACCAGCTACCTCAACATCTACATCAGAGGCCAAACAAGATTTGTAATTTTTTGGCCTTTGATTTGAGAGTTCAACTGTTTCTCTTGTCATGTCTTGTCATCACAAATCAGCAAAAAGCATAAGCAAGAGGAAAAAGGCAATTTCCAAATTTATTTGAAATTTTGTAAATTTGAAAATTTTCAAAATAATGAGATTTCCCTTTGGTTTAGACTTTCTTTCTTTCTGGGTCACTAAACCCGAGGCTGAAAATCCTGCTCCATCCATTTTTCTACCAGGCATTTCAAATAAAAAAGGCTAAATGAAGTGCTAGGAAGAAGTTGGTATACAAACTACATCCACTGTTAGAGAATTTTACTATGCTTTTCCATCCATAGTTGCACGTGTGTCTGTTAGGATAAGATCAATGAAGTATTAATGGCATCTTCATGTGAATAGTACATCAAATAGGAATATCCAAAGCACTGACTATTTACTTCTGATAATGAAACAGTTAAGCAGAGAATGCAGATTAGCTTTTCCTGGTATTGATCTAGTTTCACTACCCAGTTGTAAAAACCATTTCATATATGAATAGGTCCTTTCCTATGTGGATAATTTCAGTCTGCACTACCAGCTTCCAAAAATTTTTTTTTCAAAATCATCTATTGAAATCTGTATGATCATAATCATCATGACTGCACTTTCAAAGCGTTATGGCCACGGTGGATAATATTTTTAAATATAGATGCTATTTAAATGCATATAATTTCTTCAGAGCGGATATTACCAGACTTCTACAGTAACCTGTTATATTAATATCTGCACTCTGAATCCTATTAATAAAAATAGGTGTTTTTTTATGAGACAATCATAAGTTATGCTTACATTGACGGCGCAATGATAGAACACAATACTCTAGATCAATTCAGAGGACTGGTAACATCACATGAAGACGTAACTTCTTTTAACTATTGCCCCAGTTGAGTGTAAACCAATTTTTTTTTTTTTTTCCCCTAACTATAAGGGAATCTCAACAAAAGCTTTAAACCAAAAAGAAAGCAGAAGGCAGAAAGCAAAGACTACCTACACATCTTCATTATTTCCAACTGTTAAGAAAGTGCGCTGTGCAGGGTGATCATCACAACAATGATTACACAGTTTAACAGCGTTTGGAAAAAATAATATACATGTGGAACAGCCAGATTTTGCACATTATTAACTTTCCAGTTTAATTTAAAGTGCAGTATATCCCCAAAGGCTGTGCTATAAATCATGGATTAAATACCTGCAGATTTCCTTAGTCTGAAAATAAGAGGGCATGTGGTGACAATTTGTAACAAAAAAAGGGGGAAAAAAAACCCAAACTGCTATGATGACTTACACGTACTGACAGGAAACAGGGCCCTTAAAGAACAGTGGTGGGAAGTGAGAACTTAAAGAGGACCGATAAAGGCCAAAAGAGGTTTGATGAGGGATCAGAAGTAGAAGACCCAGTGAGCTAGTCAGCCAGATGCTCACAGGTTTTAAATCCTTTCCACAGTGTAATCTGCCACAGAGGCATCCCAAGAATAACACTGTATTTATCACCTCAGGGATGTTAAAAATTGACTTTCTTAGTCAACAGCCTTTAAAGAAGTAAATAGAGTATAAACTCAATGATTACATTGTTTTATTTGAATAATCTAAAAATTAAAGGATCATTAGAAATATTTACTTTTACGCCACTAAATATATTTTCCATGTTTACTTAATTTAGTTTCAAATTACTTGATGAGCACAGCAGAATGCATCCTTTCACTACATACTTGAGTACTTGGGCTGCAAGATTTTACATAAATATTTCTAAATTTATTTCATAATGGTCTAAGTGTGCAGTGTTTTATTTCTATTCTAAGTTTATTTACCTTAATTGTTGCACACTGATACTTGCAGACAAAGCTTTTCTAGTATATATCTATTCAGTATTCTGTTTAGCTATCTAGCCTCATGTTCCTCTGTTCTCACAACCATAATTCATTTTTCCAAAACCAGATCTGAACAATGTGATTAACAGTGAACTCCATGTCAGTAAAAGACAAACAAACCCAACCAAACTAAACTATAAGAAAATGAAAAAACAAAGAAAACAACAAAAACAAACAAACCTAAACAAAGCAAAAAACAAACCAAACAAAAAACCAAACCAAACAAACAAAAAAACCAAACCAAACAAAAAACCAACATCCCCCCCACCCCCAAAAAAAGCCCACAAAAAACCACACCACCCCAACAAACTAGACCTGACAAATCAATACAAGTACAAAAGTAATTCCAAAATGTAGTGTTAAATTGGAAAGTTAAAGCCAACACAATAGTGTTCATGATTCCAGATTAACAGACCATGAACCTGATCTAATTTTACTGAAATCAGGAAAAATTCTGTCGTACACTTTACAAGGAGTAGGACCAAGCATTCTGGGCTCCTTTTCCCCCTAAAATTAAAGAATACTTTTGCCAGTTTATTGTTACCCATACATTTTGGTGTACAGTACACAAAAATGACTCAAGCAAAAGATGCAGCATAAGGATTAAAATGTACCCTTTGCTTATGCATGATGACATCAGTCACACTATCAGAAATCTGTACCCACTATTGCAGCTAACTAAAGATTCATGTTATAAAGGAGTACACAAAAATGACTAAGCAGAACACTCAGCATAAGGATTAAGACTTCTTACCCCATATTTACATTGGCGGGATGTTGCTCCATACTGGAAGCGACACTGTTCATCAGCATCATACACCTGACCTGGGGCCACAGCTGGATAAAGAAAGTCACGCTTGGGAGGCTCATTATCAAGGCAAGTACCACGGCCCGAACTGTTCAACATAAAGGACCAAATCAATTAGGAGTTCTACTGACTGTAAATCACAGTAATGATATCACGTATCTAGTTCTTACAGCACTGGGTGTGAAACAAATATGATTGCAATAAACAAACAGTAAGATGGTACACCCATAGTAAAAAAAAAAAATAATTAGAGGGAATTAAGCAATTAAAATAATTTTTCATCATTACTAATATTAACAAAAATGTTTTATTTTAGATTTCATATATTATCATTTTTAAAGTGTGATAATTTCTGAGCCACACAAGACTGATTTTCATTTTTGTTTTAAGATTCCTGTCTGCTTCCACTAAAGAATAGATACATTTGGTCATGGAATCAAAAGTAAACAAAATTACGCATATAAAAGAAATTCAGTTTGCAATTCTTAATAACCCTTCTGAGCCTTCAAAGAGGTAAGTACAATTGTACAGATATGAGCCTCCCAGTTAGTTTATATATAACACATTTAAATTTGAATAAGACTAAATGTCTAAAGGATTAGGACCTTAACATGCATGATTTTCTTCCATTTGAGTGAACAAAATAGCTACATTGGTAAAAATACTGCAGGATCTTCAAATTTACCTATACTAAGGTGAAAGAAAAAACCTGTATGGATCTAAGGTCTTTTCTATTGTATTAATAATATTTAGCCTTAAAAATTTCATGTTAGGACTAATATTATAATGTTTGAAAACCTTAGTATTTTCTTCTTTTACATTCACTGTTATGTTTGGTGGTTGGTGTTTTTTTCCAAAATATGCCGATATTCAACCACAATATTTAATATTTTAGTGTAGTGGAATAAAGAACAAAGAAAGCCAAATGTAGAGAGACTGCTCTTTAGAAAACTTTTTACTTTGTTAAATATAATTATTCAGTTTTACTTAGTCAGGGTGCATAAAAGAGGACAGATGCTTTTTAATTTCATTTCACATGTAAGTGAGGATTTTTTAAGAATTCTTATGCCAACACTTAAAATTTTTTTCCGACATTCCTACAAATTTTGCCAGCACTCATGGGTTTTTTTTTTCCAAATCTTTTCCATGCACCTTGCCAAAGGAATGTAATTTCAGAAGTGAATGTTCTGCACTGTTTTTTGGAGATCTCCAATTTTCTATATTTTTCATCTGCAGATTAAAAAAAAAAACAAAAAAACCAAACAAACAAACAAACAACACCAAAAAAACTCATTTAACTACACATTGTATATTTTCATTTTAACCCTATTTTATGCAGTTCTTTACAATACTACAATAAATCCTCTGGAAAAATAAACACAAAAACAAATCACTATGAAGCATTTCAGAAGGTGGCAAACATCACCTAAGGCAATAACCAGGTAAAAACAGAAAAAAAAATATTGTATTTGGTTACTAATCCCAATAAATCTAGTATAATTTACCTGCATGTACACATGTACCCCACATACACACACCCTCAGCTGAAATCTACCTTTTAAATATCAACTGTGTAGTTCTGGCATAAAAAATTAATGTATTTGCCCCTTTATTCTAGTTTTAATTACTGTAATATTATATTTCTTCTAAAAACAGAAGTTGGGAAACCATCCTACATTCTTTTCCAATATTTCAGTGTTGTATTTTGCACATATGAGGACTACATGGTATAAATTCCAATGTGAAAATAACTCAAATACAGTCTGATTTTTCTACATTGACTGAACCAAACTGTAGATAGGAACTTTCCTTAAACAAGCAGTGGGATTTTTAGCATTTGACATCAGCTTAAGCTAGTACTGCATATGATGGGAATATTTACATAAATTCCAATACCACAGAGTTTGGTCTGTAAACTACGATCCTCTAAAGAGACAGCCAAAGGCACAGCATTTAGAAACCCTCATTACCTTTGGTGACTCTCTCCATAGGCATATGTACCCCTGTACGGATTAGATTACAGAATCAGATCTATATCTTTCACCAAACTCGTAAATTATTCTATACCGACTCTGCAAGACATATAATTGCAGAAATGTAAGTCAAAATCCTTGTACTAAGTACAAAAATATGCCTCTTGTGCTCTAAAGCTGAAGATTTTCAGCATAACAAAATAGTGTTGTAGTAGTAAAAAAAGCAAGAAAATGGCTACTAAGCAGTCATTCACTTACTAAGTATATTACATCACCCCATCTCAGACTAAAAATTTCTTTCCGTCCTGCTTCGGTTCCATTATTTCTTTCAAGCGGTTGAAGAAAACTGACACATTTTACAAACTTAGTGTGAAAAACTGATAGTGTATTGTGTGAACTGAAGTATTATGGAAAATAAATAGCAAGTGTTGTACAACACAATATTAAAAGTGAGGACATTCCAATGTTAATTGAAGGCCTCACTAAAGCTGTGTAAAGAATAAATACAGGCTGAGGACCATATAACCTTTCCAGACTATTTCTACTGGGCTGAGGAATGGTATAATATTCTTGAGTCTATGTCATTGTACCTCTCTCTTTCTCTTTGCTCCACCAAAGCAAAATCTGGACACTTTAGAAAGAAAAATCTGCTAAATCTAGGGGAATGAACCAAACGGGTGCAAGAAGAATAATGGTATTGAACAACTTATAAACAGAGATCTAATGGTTAATATAAACCAGACCTACAAAAGTGAAAAAAGACCTTTGTGTAGATACAGAAAAAGATAATAGAAAGGAAAAGAATATCCAAATACCTTCAAATCTGCAATTTTAGAAAATTTCAACTCACAATCGCTTTTGTGCTTTGTGTTTTTATCTTAGAGGAAGCATATACAAAGTCATCCCTGCAGAACATTTACATTTTTGAACAGTGAGTGGATTAATCTTTAGTGTCTGCAATAGAAATAAGATGATCTCAGATTCACCTTTACATTCTATTTAGTCCACAAGATACTGTTAGTACTCAAAGACTTGCTCATTTCCTAATTTTAGGTTAATCTTGTGACTATTTATGGGACATAGTTTGCCTGGTTTTAATTATAATGTAGTTAAGCTTAATGTCATTTCATGCCAGTATACCAGTGTAGTGCCTCAAGAGACAAACACTCTACAATAGAATTTAAACATTGGTTTGTATTTTAATATCACAGGATAGCAAAGTAATCTTCTGTTTGGAAGGCTATCAAAGATACTAGAGCATTCTCTGAAATCTTAAGATCTCAGTTATGCGATCACTGGCACCTGCTTGGTCAAAGTATTAGCAACTAGGGATTCAGTGTTAGAATCTTTACAGACTGAACAACACAAGGCATCGCTGTTGTACTCAAGACCAATAAAGAGAAAAAGCAAAAACCATGGATGTAGACGTATCAGGGTTCTTGCTCCTCTTGCAGTATCTATTCCCAAATATCTCAGAAACTTAGACAGTACAACACAACTCTTTCAATGGTTGAAGAAAATATCCCAGAACACTGGCTCTGAAAACAGGTTTTGAATGTTAGAGAATTGGCTCATTCATAGTAACAATGTGGACTATAATGCAAGCTATGATTAAGAATCATAAATCAAATGTATTATAAACTTCTGTAATTATCTGTTAAACAATCATATGCATAAATATATGGTTAATATACACAATATTTTATTTAATTCTGTAACCAAATTACCCATTAAAATATGGGGGAAAAGAAGGAAAATTTATTAACTATAAGCACAGTGCATTTTACACATATACCTACATATAAAAACATGAATTATTTACATATATAAATATAACATTTGGCTCCTAACAGAATGCTCACTTTATATTTGTTACATACTTTTCCTGAATAAAAACTCAGGATTTCTAGAAAGCACTAGATTATATTTCTGTACAGGTTACAAAAGCTGCTTAAATTCACATTAAGGAACATAACCTGCAGATTGCTCAGTAGTGTACAGATAATAAGTATTTGCAGAATCAGGGCATAAGTAATGGAAGTGTGATCAGGAGTGGTATGTTTAAAATTAAAATGAATCAGAATAGAATTACTAAATGAAAACAGTCTTCAATATCAGGGAAATTCATATATTGATGTGGATTTACCACTCACTCCACGATACATTCTAGTTCTTTCCAATCTTTTATACAAGGCTGGCTGTATGTCTTCTTTTCTATTTCAAAGCAAAGACTCGCTAATTTTGCTCATAATATTTTCATATTATTCAATTTTTCTTTTGTTTGGTAGAAGATAATTTGCTATTTCTTTAAGGTATACTTTCATCCATAATATGCCCTGTGTTCCAAAGCATCCTTTCATTCATTTCAATAATTATCCAATAGCCATATTAGGAAAGATCAATTGGTCCATCTGTCAAAATCTACTGGTATCTGTCTTTGAGAGTTTAGGACATATTAAGCCATAAAATATTAGGCCAATTTCTTGTTCTACATTTATTTCATCAAACATTCTACAATTAAGTTAATGGGAACCTGCCTTTTACAATTTCTTTAAATTTAAATAACCCAAGAGGCAGAAAAAGAGCAGTATGCGCAAAGTCAACACTCAAAAACATATTGCCAGCCCATGATTACAGAAATTGCTTGATTTTGTTTTAACTGGGTGACCTTTTAAGCAAAACATAAGACTTTCAAAGTTTCAGAAATCTACGGTAATTGGGAATTTATGGTTTTTGTTCTATTATCCATTAGCAAAAAAAAAAAAAAATCCTAGTAAACTTTAAAGAAAAAACAAGCAAATTATAATCCAAAGTACAGGTCAGCAGAGAATACTGACTGTAAATTTTCTGCACTGATTTGCAGAGAGAGATATGAAATGTTGATATGATTGATCTGATCTAGTTTTGGCTTGCGCTTTTTTAAAAAAATCACTTAGATTTCTGGAGTACTGGGGGACTGGCCAATCTGCCATAGATAGCATACGAGGCATATATAGACGCATCCTACATTTATCTTGCATATCCACTTGCATCCAAGATTCTTGAATAGACAACATCTGGGCCCAAACATCAGATGATTTTTTTTTCATATTGTCTACATGAGCTTGCTTGGACTAAGGTAGTTTTGGCTCCCTTCCAGAGTTAGAAAGGTGTAGTCTTAGATCTCAATCCTACTGTACAGCAATCCTAGAGACTCTCCAAGAATTTCCTGTGATAGATCTTACTTACTCAAATAGTTTAAAAACTCTTAGTTCTTCTCCATTCATCTTCAAAAGACAATCGTCCCTTTGAAACACAGACTTGGCCATCTGGCTTCTTCAACACCTTCTCCTATCCAATACTGACAAGATTAACAAACTATGATTCCAGAAATCACCCAGATTTTGTTATTAAAAAAACATAAAAGTAACTGAATAAAGAATTATAAGCAGAAAGATCTCTTCTTTGTGTTTAATTACCTGCATGGCTCTGTAGACACACTGTATAAATATATGTTGAATGTAATTAAATTGGCGTGTTTTTATATATATATATTTTTATATATATATGCATACAT
>WTSP01011194.1:18357-31174 GCA_025331215.1 Actenoides lindsayi
AAATGCATAAAACAAGATTTACACTAATTGGTTTTCAGTCACAGATACATTTTTAGGGTATCTATAAACCAATATTAAGGGTTTCTACTCCTCTGACAGGAATCTCTGTTCTTTGACACTGCCCTCCCACCCTTCGATTCTCAGTGAGTATTTCTGCATTCCATAAAAGGTTGTTAGTGAAATTTAAAGCTATTGTAAAGCACTTATGCACAATTCAGTTGATAATCAGTCAATCTTTCACTCCATCAAAAGGTTTAAAGACAAAAGCTATTATGTGCTAGAATGAATGTTTTCCCCAGGAAAAAAATTATTTTCTTTGGCCCTTTCAGGGCCACTGCTGGCTGGCCATCCTTCTTGACAGTTTTGATAGATCTATTACCACTACATAACTTTACTTTGTCTTACTGTCATCCTTTGAGCCACATTCATCTTCCATCCAGCCACCCTGGAAAATAAATTGCTTTCCTTACTAGTGCCCAACTGAACTGATGCCTTCCAAGTGATACTTAATGGCTACTCCTCAGTAGCCTCAGTCTGGAAAATTTGATCCTGGATGTAGTTTTGAGAAATTCTTAGTAAGAGAAGGATGAACATGAGGCTCTGTTTTGAGTGTCACCAGGATGACTTCTGTTTCAAAATGCTTCTGCCCAGTAATAAATATAATTACCATATAATACTGTGAACACATAATGAGCTTCTAGTGAAAATCACTCCAGCTGCATTGTCCTGGTGCCATGACAGCCCTGCTCAAACTAATATCCAGATCCAAGCCAATAAGTCAAAAAGATGTTGTGGTATGTCATACAGACTCACAATCTTACTTCTCTGTTTGGGTATCTGCATTTCATCCCATTATGAAGACAGAAAGATAGAATTATCTTTCCTGTTAGACATAGCTAAGTCCTAAACTAGAGATACTAAATGGGCACTGAAAAAAACCCCCACTTGTCTTACTTGTTTGCAGTCTACTGGGTCCTGTCCCAGCTGTTTTGCCATTCTTGAGGTAAAAATGGAAAGAAAGCAGGTAGACCTCTGCAGACAGATGACACTTTGAGGCTTTGCCTCTAAAGCTCTTTATCAGCATTTTCCTCATCTGTTGCTAAGTTATGAAGAAGTATTAGAAAAAAACAGAATAATTTTCCCTGTCTGGATGCAGACTGTTCTGCTCTTACAGAAGCAGTTAGGGAATTGCTACCACATGCAACTCACTATTTTTCTTCTTGCTCACTGATAATTATTTGCAACAGAGAAGTCTTTGCTCTGATTCTGCCTTAGGGAACACTCTGAATGGGTAAAAAGAAGTGATCAAGGCTTCTGACAGCTGTCCTGCAGGTATCTGTGTAACTCAATCTCAACAGTTTCCTGTTGTCGTTGAAGAGATGACATGAAAAGCTAGGGAGAAATTAAAAACTAGAGAAAAAAAATGATATTTTTACAGACTATTCTATTTTATGAAGTAATAAACCAACTATTTTAAGAAAAAAGTATCAATTCATTTATAGGATATTAGAACCAAAAAAATAAGCAGCATAGTAATAATGAACAGATCACGCTTGAGAAATTTGACATTTTTAAAAACAGATTGCAAAATTACTAGATGAAGTAGAAGTTATCTTTGGCTCTTAGTACGTTATTTAACACAGTATCCTATACAATTGGAAAATCTATTCATAATTGCAATGTGTAAAATAATGTTTATCCAAGTGCCTTTGAAAAAAATATCTACATTCTCAGTTACAAAAATACAGCTAAAATATTATAAAAGATAATTTCTTATTGAAGCTGCTATGTGTAATTTTTTTTTTTTTTTACTCTAGCTGAAATACCACTTCATATGTTCAGTAATGATTTTTTAATCAAATTCACAGATGGTAGTAATTCAAGTAGAGTTGCAAACACTGGCAATAACAGAGAAGTATCTCAAAAAACGTGAAGAGATTAGGACTACGGGAACAGATTCACCAGAGTACTATTCTGGCTTTATGCTAATATAATTACAATTTCACTGGCATCCCACAGGCTTAAAAATGAAACTTAACAGTGAATCAAATGTAGGGAATGGAAAAGAATAATGGAGATGCTAACAGTAAATAATAAAATAAATTAAAAAACCATAAAGTAGAAAGGCACAAGCTAACCATATTTCTAACTGTCACTAAAAAATTTCGAAGATTACTACATACATATGAAGTAAAGAAACAAGAACATTTGGTTCAGGCTGAAATTTAAAACTGTGCGGGAACATTATGAACAAATGTGTAGTTCTATTACATTTGCAGCATAACACAAGCCACAAAATTTTACCACATTTCTTTCTCTAAACCCATAGATGAGAAATGACATTCCTTATCTGTTGAATGATGTCAGAGGAGAGTAACAAATAGAAGTAAATGAGACAAAGAGTAACAGAACAGTAAGAAATAAACCCCCCAAATGCTACAAGAAAATAACTGAACTGTAATCTTACAGTCAGAACTACTAAGCTGTGAAATAATCTCATATCTCTCAGAAAAGATGCAAAAGCCATATTCTATGTCATAGTTAAAACTAGGCTGCATGATATATTAGAAAGACTACTAAAGGAACAGTGTTAATTAAATGGAAATTATTATTAATGATAAAACAAAACTATCTTTTTTTTTTTTTTAATGGTAGTGCTAAATTAATACACATATATCTCTCCTGAGGAAATCAATTTATATTGTGAAAAAAACACATATATATAAGGGTGACTTCTTCATTGTGCTTTAGTTTAGACACTCACCTTAAACGTTCCAATATATAAAATTGGATGGGTGCACAGTTCAGTGGAGTGATACAAAATGCCTTAACTTGATAGAGTAATTGAAGATGAGATTTTTTTTTCTCTGAACTGCACCAATATTAAATGTCTATCTCTGCCCTTTGACTCTGTAGGGAGCTAAAATGTCTCTTCAGACCAATTCAGGGCTCCTCTACATTGTGTGGGAAGCTACGTTTCAACCAAGCTAAAGGAAATTTATCAGTCTGGATGGGTCTTTTTGGGTAAGATTGAGAATACAGCACCTTATTCTGAGGTTAGATCCCTGAAAGAGGAGTAGAAGCTCAGTTTGTTCTTAGAAGTTTCATGGTTAGACCATTTGAATGGTTTAAGTCCATCTCCTAAAATACACTAAGTGTCTGGATTTGAACAATCTTTACTTCTCAATGGAATGATTGCATTGATGACACTGAATGTACCAACCAACTGCCATCTGCTGCCATAAATCCTATCTTACGCCATTTAAAAAATTTCTGTTACTAATCTGTTCGCAGTGAACACAGTTTTGCATTTGTGTTCCCTAATGTAAAACACATACAAAAGCTACATTATGCATCATATGTACCAATGTACGCAATGATATGAGCACATTTTTGAGACTAACTTATTATCACTGTTTATATTTTTTCATACAGAAGTAAAATTTGTGGTAGCAACCTGCTCCTGGATGAAAATCACCACAGAAGAAGAGGTTACCACAATTATAAGGTATTAAGATAAATACCTATGCCATCCTCTCCTGTAACCTTTGTATTCTCACCAATGGTACTAAAGAATAGATTAAAAAAACAAAAGACCGCATAAAGAGAATGAAATGTACAAGGAACAGCACTAAAACCTTGTTCCTTTTATTAGATTCCCTCACAGTACGAATGTATTTAAAAAAAATGGTTCCCGTCATTCATAGCCAAATTCCACCCTTCTCAATTTCTCATACTCAAATTAATGAAGTAATGAGATATGATCAGCGCTTCAAAATGTTTTGAACAGATTACAGATGACAATTGTAAGGTGGGGAATGGAGCAGAAGCAGCCTTTGCCATAACATTGAAACAGTGCTCTACAAAATAAAAATCTTAAGTGACTTACTATATTTCTAAAAATGTAAATCATCAGAACAGGTCACTTTATCTTTAGTATTTATCCTGAAAGGTGTCCATTTTTTTAAACAGTCATTTTTCTTGAGAGATTACTTACTCTAAAAAACTGGTGATGTAATCCCGACTGCAGGCTGACCAGGAGAAAGGGTTGGTATTTGCTGTAATATGAGCTGCCATTAGTTTTGCTGCTTCATGACCTTTGGTCCCACAGGAATTTCCAATTCCATCATGATTCATACCAAAACTGCTCAAAAGAGGAGGAGAGAAATAGTCCATTACTTTTCTAGAGTATCAGACATCTCTTGAAACTTACTGTCACCTTTATAAAAATTACATTGGGCCAAAATAACACACAGTACAAGAGAATTCTTAATTGGAGCATCAGGATCAGCTAAATTTTGTTCAGAATACTGCACAATTATATAATTTGCTTTTCTCCCACAGACTTTTGAAAGCATTTTACATATTTTCTAAAGCTTTTAAGAAAAAATTAGCAATATTCTTACAAGATAAATACAGAGCATTCAGTCCTTACTTGCTATTGTACCTGGATAAGGAATATATATTGTAGTACTGACACTTGGATAAGTAAACAAGCAAATATTAAACCTTTTGTGAAATTCATTCCTTCTTCTCTAATATGGTGCAAGGTTTATGAAGTCAGAAGGACACATAGGAGCCTTCCTGATCAGACAGAGTTGTTGAGGTAATGCCAAAATTTAGCTTCTTCACACTCAGACTTGTGAACTGTCACGTTTTGGTGTGTCAAAGAGGTCAGGCTTTGGAGCCTTCTGTATTACAAATGCCAAAATGACTGACTCCTGATTTTTTATTCATTATTCAGGAAAACAAATGTGTTGAGAAACTCCGTTTCATTTTCTATGAAGTTTTAGGATTGACTGCCAGAAGATACACACAGGATTAGATTAGAGGCTGGCCATTTATCTACTGACAATATCACTTCATATTAGTCCATGCCATTTTCTTTACTGAAAAAGGAGATAGTGGTGTTATATTAATCTGAACATATTGCTACAGAATGTGGTATAAAAACAGAAGACCTTCATGTTACTCTTAGCTTCAGTACACTGGGTACTGTTACACCTCTTCAGCTGATCATAACAACATACAAGCACAAGGTATTTTTAACCATTCCCGCCCAAAACTCATGAATCACATGGAAATAAGAAAGCAAACATCAGTGATTAATGAATGTTTCCTACAGGCTGGAGAAGGACTTTGTCATCATCAAATGAAAAATATCCCTCATGTATAAAAAATAAAGCTTTAAAAACAATTCAGCTGAGCAATGTATGTATTCTAATGAAACTTTCAGACTATTATTATGATCAGTCTTTAATATATATTTTGGGATCAAAGAACTTAGATGTCCAATGCAACAAACTGAACCAGAATTTGGAATGAAAAATACGCTTTCTTGACCTAGTTGCCAACTGCTATGATTTCCTAGAATTAGAAGTACTTCAGATAAAAACATTTCCTTTTGAATTGCCTCTGTACAAGGGGCAATGGCTTTCAACTGGAAGTAAATTTAGATTAGATGTAAGGGAAAAGTTCTTAACTGTGAGGATGGTGAGACACTAGAACACATTGCTCAGAGAAGTTGTGGATGCCCCATCCCTGGAAGCATTCAAGGACAGGTTGGATAGGGCTTTGAGAAGCCTGATGTAGTGAAAGGTGTCCCCCATGGTAGGAGGGTTGGAACTAGGGATCTTTAAGGTCCCTTCCAATGCAAAACACTCTGTGATTCTATGTACAATCTCTTAAAACAGAAAACCTTAGTTTCTAATAATCTCTATGAGTCACTCCTTTATAAAAGTGCTAAAAAGGCGATGTAAGAGTAGAGTAAGATCATGAGGACTATATCTGATACCCAACTTGTGCCTAGTTAGTGTATTCCATTTGTCAAAGAAATGACCGACTTAAACCCTCAAGGAAATAAAATTTTTATCTTTTGGGCCCATTAAAAAAAAAACAAAAAAACCCACAAATTTTGTAATTTAATAGCTTGCTTTCTTCCACTAGCCCCTCTTGTGAAAAGATGACAATGCTGAAAGTGACAGTGGTATGCCTGATAAAAAGCATGTCTGTGAATGGAAACTGAGATTCCCGACGCATACAGGAACTCGGTGCCTTTTTGAGCTGATGGTATTCTCATTTTTTATAAATATTCATTCACCTAAATCATCTATTTCCCTCCAAGAAGGCTCTTCTACTCGACACTACTTCAGAATTTAGGAGGAAACTGATCATTAGGTGTAGGTGATTTTTTTTCTGATGTTTGGAAACGGGTTTTGCAATTACTGTCATCTATTTCCAAAGATGGCAGTGGCAGCATGCCATTCCAGCCCAGTAATTTTCACTCCTATGGCCAGCATCGCAGATGAAAACACATTTCTGTTCAAAGTAACAGTTTTATTTCCATCAGAACATGTAGGTTATATTTGGCCATCATCACATTAAAGCTACATCTTTGACAAAAACATGTTTGCAATTAGATTGAGCTGGGAAGGCAGGGAAGAAAGGAACATAAAATCTCTTCATGGAGCCACCGTTCTAATTTACTTACCTTTTTCAAACTCACTAAACAGATGCAGACTGTCTTTCTTTCTCTGGCTTAAAAAGCCTATTTAAAACTACCAGTATAATTCTGTCTTTAAAAGAACAGCCAGATGAGTGAAGAGAGAGTGAAAAGTCTTCTCAGGTGACACAGGGTTTTTTTCTATGAAGTTTCTTTCCACCTACCATCTCAACAAAAAACATTTAACCCAGCAGCTGCTTTTTCAAGCACTATGACTTCTCTTTTCCCAAAAGATCACCTACATTACCTTTAAGAGCTGTGCAAAGCAGCAGCACTGAGAACTTAAAAAAAAATAACTGAAACTCTCCTGCAATTTCTCTCTATATATGTATACTTGAAATAGACTAAGAAGGCAGCACATCTGACTAGTGCTATGTGCCTGTTTAATTTACTAACATCTGTATTGGACAGATTCTTTTTTCATTGTCAATCTGGTTTTCCTCATATCTGAAAATATTATCTGAGGGCATTATTTGTTATACACAACCAACATAACACCTGACCTCAAAAATCTCAGGAGAGATAACTAGTCTCAGCTGCACTGAATAAAACAGCAATAGATAGACAGAGACCCTGGAATACAAGCAGAGGGAAAGATGAAAATGTAAACTTCTCATCTACACTTATTTTATCTTGTGAAGGAACAGTACTGCAGGTCCCTACAATTTCATTTGTATTTAAGATGAGGTTATTGATTTGTTGGGAGGTTCTAAACTATGACTGTTATCGTTACCAAAATATTTATTGCTGATGTGTCTGAAATGACAGCCAGGATGCTTCTGTCCTGATTTATTATCCAAATACTTACAATTCGGAGAAGATAGATCCAAAACAAGATGAATGCTACTCAGTACTGGTCACTGAATTTTACTTTGTATACCATGTACTTTTACAGCACTGAAGTTATCTGAAATGTGCTACTCAAGTGAACTGGTTTTTCTCACTAGCAATCAACTGTCTCTGCTTTCCAACTGTAGTACTAATAATCTGCATATCAAACCATTTCCTATGTTTCTTAGGGTTTGGGACACCCAGAAATGCAGAGAATACTAATGATTCCTTTCTCTAAATACAATAAGGTATGTTCATTTTTTAGTCACCTGCTGATTAACGAGTTACATGAATTTCATCTTATTCTTTTAAAGCAGTGGGTCTTACTTTGCTCTGCCACTTGTTTAACAGCGATAAGGAAGAAGCTTAACAGAGACTGAGAATCTTGAGTCAGCTGAGGCATACAAGGAATACAAGGAAGAACACAAGCAAGTGAAATACTGTAAAATCAAGCACTTCTTGTCCACTACCTGATGCTGGTTTACAGCTGTCTAACTGCACGTAACTTTAGCAAAAATAAACCTTTTTTTCTAACAGAGAAATGAAACTTTAACCACAGGAAGCTTTATTATACTAATTATTTGCACTAGAAGAGACAAAATAAACATACACACTACAGTTGAAATGGGTGAGTTTCAAGCTAAGTATCTTGACCCAGGTACACTGCTAGAACTTCCTCCAGTGCTTTACCATGTTAGACATACTGCTTTCACATCATTTATGGACAATGAAGCAAAAGGCAGGGAAGGGTCATAAAGTGCACCAGTGAAGAACACTTTAACAATTTCTAACTGTAAATCACTACTACAGGGAGAAGATGGAATATTTCTAGTAAATGGTATATAAAAGTACTGGTTATACCTTCGTAACTGTATGCAAATTGCAACTCACCCTTAAATGACATTAGCAATGAAAAGAAAAAAAAAAGTATAGTCTTGAAAATTCCACTTATTTTAATTTAGGATCACAATCATTTATATAATTTATTGAAACTAGCTGATATTGTGTTGTTCCGCTCAAGGGAGGAATCAAGGTTAATCAGTTACTTTACTTTCTACTTCCATGTCTTAATGTGGATTTTAGCTTTAACTGATTTTTTCCTACATTTGGATATCATTATATGTTTTGGAACATCCCTAATCCTTTATTCTGAAGAAATGCAGAATTTAAAACTTTGACTTTGGTGAAATATTAATTCCCTGAAAATCTGGGAAATAAACTAATTGAATAACGGTAGGTTTATAACAAGCATACCTGCCATGGAATTAAACATAATTTTAGCATATTTTTATCAGAAATGTTTCCCTATTCAATTCCTAAGCATCATTCTTCTCTGAGTTATGGCCGATGATCAAACACCCCATCAAATACAATTTTATGTATTAGCATAATTTAGAATTGAATAATGTATGAAGCTCTTAAAAGCACAGCACATTCTAATTTACTAAAAAGAAATGCAGTCTTCTCAGAAACTTGAACTTTCTTATGGGGAAATGACAGACTTCTATGAGAATATAAGCAAAAGTAGAGCACAAACTTCCCCTCCTGGTTTACAGTGCCAGAGCTCTCCAGCTTTCATTATATCAAGGTTTCTGTGCTACAGAAAGCAAGTGCGTGAATGCATCAGGTCTCTACACTGAAGTTAAAGTGGAAAGTATTTGCTCTAATCAGAAAGCAAAATTCTGAGCTCAGATATTCTTTGGAAATACAAGATGCACTGAAGGTTATGATAACCTTCCTCTTCACACTCATTTATTCTTACTACACTTTTGTTAAGATCTGTGAAGTGTAATTACATTCCTTGATTAGAATGCTTTAATGTTAGACAAATTTTAGTATTGTAAATTCTAAACTTCAAATAATATTTCACAGATATTTAGACACAAGCCTTTTTCATATTGTAAATACAAATGTCATGGAAACTAGAATTGTTTTTCTAGCCTTATGTTTATGACATTGCATTTTGTATGCACAATACATCATTAAAATTGAAGTTCCAATGAAGATTTTTTTACAGAAGTTGCATGCTTTTATACATGCAATATTGCAAAGGCAGATATAAAATAATATTCCTTTAACAAAAAAAGATGGGGGGGTGGAGCAGGGAAAAGGAACTAATTATCATTATGTGTGGTCTTATGTGACTTGTCCATCTGAAAACCTGACACATTTTGGTTGGGGTTTTTTTTTTAACTAAAAGAAGTTACATAAACTGCCCCCAAAAATTTAAAACATTGTTCTCAGTCAATCCTAGGCATCTACTAGGACCCTAGACATCTAGGTAGAAGTTTTAACTATTTCTCATTGGTATTAAGGTTCATACACTGTAGATTTGAGGTGGTCTTTCAGCTCTGTCACAGTTCAATATGGAAGACCATCATCATTACAGATAAAACAAAGATAACACTAATGGGAGATACGTTCACAGGAGACCTGGCAGGAGGTGGTCTTAGTGTAACTTCATCCTAGTTGTGTTTCAGCTGTTTTTGAAAGCTACTTATGCATTCCTATTATTTCGGACTGGAGTATTTTCCCTCTAGGTGTACAACACACATTTCTTCTAGAAAACATCTCACTCAGTGTCAGGTCCTACAACACAGCTGAACTTTGACCGATCAAACAAGAAGCTCACTGATTGCTGAAGAATGTGGAAAAGAGAGCCAGCTTCTGAAAGCAACTCTAAGATTTCCTCGATTAGAAATTTCTACTCAAGCACTGAAGACCAGCTTTTTTAATGGGAGGAGGGGTCTTTATATATTATTCTTCTACTTTGCATACAGACTGAAAACAAAGACTTAAAAAAGTGCTAGAATTGCAGGCATTTTTTAGCTGTAAGAACTAATTCAGAACTAAATACATGATTCAAAATATTACTGTTGTTCTTCATCTTGAAGCCAATTTACTCTGTTAGACTATAATATTATTTCTTAATTTTTTTTAAATCAAGATGACTGCCTAACTCCTCTGAATTTCAACTCATTACATCTTCTGTAAGTCAATTCTGACTTCAGATATTACTTTAGCCACCAGTCTTTTCTCCTGCTCCTTCCATACAACCCTCAATAGCTGTTTGTCATGAGCAAATTTTTTTCTTAATCCAAGTTTTGTTGGCAGCTCTCTATTCTAAGCCTACTCCACTATCCTCCTCATGTTTTGACATTTCCTCTTTTTCTTCACCCTTTTATTTTATTTGTTCTTCACTTTGTTACTCAGTTTTCAGATCTCAGCTAACTCTGTAGGACTGCAAAAACAAATAGCATAATCCCTTTTAGGGATATACCCCTTTAAATGGAACCCAGAATTCCTTATCAGTTCAACTAAGCATCCTATACAGCATGCATGGGGCCAGCTAACCATTAGAAAGAATCCAAATTTAGAAGATAGGCAAACTTAGAAAGTATTCAAATAAAAAAACATAGAGAGGAAAGCTACCTAACTCAGCTGATAGGGAAACAGAAAATAGGACAGGATCCTAAATTTTACAACTCATCTGAGCATAAAAAAAACGTATTCAAGCTTGCAAATAGTTCCTTTCTGAAATTTCCTTGACAATGCAGAGGATTCAATTCTCACTCCTGCTATGAAAAATCAGTGGTTGTAATTTTTGCTTACCAGAAATCTTAAGTATGTCTTCAGTGTGAAATATGTAACGGTAGGAAAGTAAGCATTCTACGTCAAGCATCATAAATCTAATTTCTAGAGACACTATTCTGAAGGCTAAAAGGCCCACTCTGAATTTTATCTAATTCATGAAAATATTAAGATTAATAAGAGGCTCTTCTCAGAACCATGCTTAAGGAGAAAAAAATACAAAATTATTAGTCTAATGTAATTCTTTATGCCATCAAGAAAGATATAATCAACATGGAAAATCATCTTCAATAAAAACCAGACAGCTATGAGTCTCAACTGCACACAGATTATCTGCACCAAAACTTCATTATACACATAAAAACTACAAGTGGTAAGGAACAGCAGTAGTTTTTCTAGAACTTATCAATATTTAACAGAAAGTATGACATCGTAATAATCCCATTCACATTCTCAGTTGTTGTAAGTCTTCAAGACTAAGTGTTTTTCTGGATAATATTCTTCAACCAAATGGAAGTTACTCAGATCAATACAAGGTTAAATGAGTTAAATTTAATCCAATATGTTCCACAGAAAGACTGAATGATCTAATGAGTTCTCATCATTCTATAATTTAATAAACTACTAGAAACTAAAAACAACTTAAGCCATTCCATCAGGGAATCTTACAAATGCAATTTGGGAGAAACTGTGGGTAATTATCAAAATATATGTACTAGCATTACTGTTCTCTTTTAATCACAAGAGAATGTTATTCCTAGTTCAATATATTTTTTACAAAAATTCAATGTTCCATGGCAACTATATAATTTAAAAAAAAACAACCTAAAAAACTTTCACAGTGCAATCCTCCCGTTTTAATTTGAGTACTTTTTTTTGTTGCATGCTATATATTAATAGCTTCTATTTTTCATTTGACAATGAAGCCAATTTCCTATTTCCCATGTATATCTGAAGATAAAAGCAATCACCATGGTACAGCCAAAGAAAAAAGTTTACCTTAAAATTATTATTTTACATATTCAAGTACCAGTAGTAGGTAGGTACAACAAAGAAGGAAGCTGAGAGGGAATAATGTCCTTGATTTAGTTCTAAAGACATTTAGTTACAATGTGGGTGAATGGAAGGTGATGCAAGGATAGCACAAAACACTCACAGAATCATTAAGCTTGGAAAAGACCTCCAAGTTTATCAAGTCCAACCATCTACCTAACATTATAATAACCACTAAATGATGTCCTGAAGTGCCAAGTCTACATGCTTTTTGAACACCTCCAAGGATGGTGACTCCACCGTCTCCCTGGGCAGTCCATTCCAATACCTAATGATTCTTTCGGTATAGAAATATTTCCTAATGTCTAATCTAAACCTTCCCAGGCACACCTGAAACCATTTCCTCTCATCCTACCACTATCTGGGAGAAGACACCAACACCCATCTGCGTAGTCTCCTTTCAGGGAGTTGTAGAGAGCAATAAAGTCTCCCCTCAGCCTTCTCCAGACTGAACAACCCCAGTTCCCTCAGCTGCTCCTTGTAAGACATGCTCTCCAGATCCCTCACCAGCTTGGTTGGCCTTCTCTGGATCCCCTCCAGCACATCAATGTCTTTCTTATACTGTGGCACCCAAAACTGAAGACAGTACTCAAGCCATGGCCTCACCAGTGCCAAGTACAAGGGCACTATCACTTCTCTACTTCTGCTGGACACACTATTTTTGATATGGGCCAGGATGCCATTGGCCTTCTTGGCCACCTGGGCACACTGCTGGCTCATATTCAGCCAACAGTCAGTGAACACCCCCAGGCCTTTTTCTGTCATGGAACTTTACGGCCACTCTTCCCCAACTCTGTAGGTTTGCCTGGGGTTGTTGTGACCAAAGTGCAGGACCCAGCA
>WTSP01011194.1:31274-49792 GCA_025331215.1 Actenoides lindsayi
ACAGTCAGTGAACACCCCCAGGCCTTTTTCTGTCATGGAATTTTACAGCCACTCTTCCCCAACTCTGTAGGTTTGCCTGGGGTTGTTGTGACCAAAGTGCAGGACCCAGCACTTGGCCTTATTAAACCTCATACTACTGGCCTTGGCCCATTGATCCAACCTGTCCGGATCACTCTGCAGACCCTTCTTATCCTCAAGCAGATCAACACTCCCATCCAGTTCAGTGTCATCCGCAAACTCACTGAGGGTGCCCTGGATCCCCTCATCCAGATCATTGATAAAGGTATTAAACAAGACTGGCCCCAAAACTGAGCCCTGGGGAACACCCTTTGTGACCAGTCACCTACAGGATCTAATTCCATTCATCACGACTCACTGGGCTTGGCCATCCAGTCAGTTTTTAACACAGTGAAGAGTCCACCTGTCTAAGCCATGAGCCACCAGCTTCTCTAGCAGAGTGCTGTAGGAGATGGTGTGTATATATATAATGTGGGAGATATTATAAACCTTTAAGATTTTTTGTTGACATTCCTTCCCAGTTTTTAGTGAAGGTATCTACATGGCGTGTTCATCTTTAACACCAAACTTACAATGCAACTTTCTTTAATCAATGCGTATTAGATTAAAAAAATAAAAATGATTTCTACTTTCCTTTTGTTCAACATATCATGCCAACTACAGGATGAGGTGAAAGCCTCAGGGAGATGGGATTTCAGAATTTTAAAAGACCTTATATACAAGAAGCCAAAAGATATGGAATATAGAAAACACAGATGGTTAAAAAAATCCCTGTGATCACAGGATATATGCTATCGCTATATTGGTTTTTTTGGATTCTAACCAAAGTCTAAGCTCTTCAAATCCTTTCTTGTCATCATGCCAGTTTTGCGTGATAAAACAGCTGCATATAAATTATTTTCATGCATCTGAGGAATAACCTACATAAAGTATGTAGTTGTATGACATGGATTGGAATGAAGATGTGGTATTGGAAGATTGTTTTTCCTGTTAAACGTGTGACAAATTCACAGCAAGGTCATCTATTACTGTAAGAGATGTTTTTAAAAAGAATTTCAGAACTACGAGTGATTTGGAGGAGCTCTTTCCTCAACACTGGAAATATATATTCATTTACTCTATATTTTTCAACTCAAGCAAGTGAAGGAAAATAAGGAAGGAAATGAAGATGAGGAGAATTACCTGTTGTTTACATTATTTTTGTTCAAAACTTACACAATTGCTTTTGGATTATAAAATTAATCTATTTCAGTGTAACTACAGTGTTTTTTCTCCTGCATAATATGAATGAGATCATACTTTCCAGGTGATTATCTTGCATGATAGGTGGGATGGAAATAACTGTTTACTTCCAACTGCTTTTTTTTTTTATCACTAGATTGATAGCTTCCATTTCAGTCTGCATTGGTACTTTTAGCAGTTGCATCAGCTAATAATTGGAAAAACATGTCATCTGTAACTCAGTGTTGGTCAACCAACGTAAACAAAGGAAATCTCTTGGTAACAGGGTGCCTAGTCTTCTTAGAGTCATTAGAACGTACTAACAATGCTGTCTCTTGAAGGAAGAGCTGAAATATTTCCAGACCAAACTACTCAGATTTTATCAGTCTCATAACATCGTGATCTTGAAAAATGATACGCCAATGCTTAAAATGTAACAAGTGATGCTATGACTGCTCTATGACTGTTTTATATACTTCATGCTTGAATGAAAAATGACTAAGAGTGTATGAACATTGACAACAGAATCAATGTTTTAATGAAAATAGTCTGAATTGCATTCAAGATAAAATAACAAAAAGGGAAAAAAACCCCAAAACCTTTTAACCACTTCTGTTTCATAAAGAAAGGTAGACAAAAGAGAGGAAAAAAAGAAAATTTTCAAAACCAAATATGTAAAAGTATGAAACTGAGTAGGAACGTTGTGAGCCAAATCTCAAAAGCACTTATTTAACTGGAATCTGAAATCAAAGGGTAAACAATAAGTCTTCAGTTCTAAATTTAAAGCCCTTGGAAATATATAATAAAGAAAATGTACTGGCACTCATGAATACTATATAGAGAAACATGGAGCACCAGAACAGAGATGGTACAGCCACGCAAGGGAAAAAAAAAATCTATTATTAAACTAATATGAAAAAGGTGATACAGTAAAACGTATTCTTTTTTTACACTCACTCACTTGTGACCAATCTCATGTGCAATGGTAAAAGCTGAACCTAGGCCAATGTCTTCATTAATGCTGCAGCTCCTTTCAGGCTCACACATTCCAGCCACAGAGGCCAAGCCTGAATAAACAGAAGGAGACACAAAGGGTCATGCCAAGGTGTTTCAGTCTTAAAAGTCCTAGTTATAAATGCCTGGATTCTTTTTAATAACCTCTATGCACAGAAGGAGCAGTTGGCAAAAGGTTAACTTTCTAGTCATTTGCAAAATCACTGGGGGGAATTTCACTTTGCCGGCTAGACATTAATATTTTTTGAACTGCAGTCAGTACTGGAAAATGTCTAGACTAGGGGTTAGATTTATAAATTTTACTTCTGGTAACTTGGGACCACCTAGTAACTTGAGCCAGGAGAGGGAATTCAAGAAAGTATTTCTATTTTAACATTCTTGAGACTGAAGAAAGCAAAATGTATCCACATTATTTTTATAAAGAAATCTGTTTAAGTTTAGTGGGTTCATAAAAACATACAAGCAACTTTTTTTAGCTATGAAAAGCCCCACATGGCACGTTAAAAAAAAAAATTAAAAAACCAAAACTGAATGCTTCAATGAAGAGAGAGGAGACATGTTAATAACAAGCATTCATTTAACCATGGAAGCCTTTTCCATTTATCACCCATCAGCTTCTGGAATTAAAATCTTATTGTATTACAAGCACTTTTAAAAACTTTCTTTAGAGAGAGAAAGCCACTGGCATTTACAGGATATTGCTCTTCTGTATATTACACATTCTTCAGCAACAGATTAGCACACAACATACTACAGTCATAATTTAATGCCAATAGAGAAAGCTCTAAACATCGGATTTATTTAATGTTTCCCTCCCCAGAGTTTCTTATCTGAAAGAAGTAGTAATCCTTTCTGAAAGAAAAATATCTTCTCAGTTAACTAAACTAAAACAAAAAAATGACTGTAGAAAGTATAAGTTGGGTTAGGAAATGCTATAGGGAGAGGGGAAGAGAGAAATCATACTCTTTGTATACACAGGCACTTCGCATTACTCTGTTTGGACTAAGAGTCAGCAAGTAGTAAGATGACAAGTGGCTTCCTGGCTTTGTCCACAATAGCAAGGAATTTGGAATCACAGAACTGGGTCGGCAGAGTGAAGCACTGATACTGAGGCTCTTTGCGTATCTTTGTATGTGGGTCAGACACTTTACTTTGGGCTAGTTTAATCCCATAAGTGGGACGTACTCACTATACATGTGGTTCAATGCTTCCCAAAGGAGAAAATATTACAGGATATCATGAGACTACAGCCTATGTAGTGGGCCACATAAGCATATATGGAGCATTTGGGGAGTTCGTGTTCTGATTTAGTTTTCTCCCAAACAAACCTAGTTTGCATGCACCAAAGTGACTCTAATAACCAAACTGACATGGGCAAAGTGCAACAAAGTGTGTCTTAGAATTTGCATCAAAGCAGTACTACTGTTATAAACAAATCAGTATAGACACAATCTACTGAGGAAAAAAAGAAATAACTAGGCACAGAGAAAAATCTGATTTTTTTTTTCTGTGTGCAACCTGTAGAAAAGACATTAAATCCAGCTCACCTATGTCATCCTAGTTGAGATGGACATTCTAAAGACTACATGGCAATACTCATATATTGCATGTTCCCCTTCCAAGTCCACCACATTTGGGCCATAAAATCATCTCTATCTTCAGATCTTATAACTGAGCAGTTTCTTCAGTGACTTACAGGACCAGATTAATGTAATTTCATACCACACTTGCGGAAATTGACAGAGATCAAGTCAAGAACTCAGTCTATGGCTCAGATTTTAAAAAGCAGTTTTCCTTCTCTGCAGTTCCAAATGTGCTACAAAGACATCTGAGGTCTTTTCTAAGAAGTTACATGAAAGATTCCCTGTTTTAGGAAACTGGAAAAGGAGAGAGATGTCTATGACACACAAATTCCTTGACTTCTGTTTCTTCCTAGAATACCAATGATTCAGCTTTCTTTTGACCTTTTGAAACCTCTCTGAGACTTTTGTTCACAGACCCCTTAGATATAAGTTTAACTTTAGCTATTGGAGATCAGTGGGACTTAAGAATATTAAATGCCTTGCAGAAGAGGGCCACAGGACCTTGTCTCTTCTCCAGTTCAACACCTATAATGCAAGTAAGTTCTCATGGTTGTGTTGCCAAGGGTTCCAAAACACTGATTTGGAACTGATACCATATGTAATTTTTATTTTAAAAACAAATAAACAAATAAACTTGTTATTTAAGAAAACATTTTCCAAAGTCCATCCTCTGTTATAATGACAATTATAATTGTTATAAATCAATTATAATGTTATAATTCAAGTGAAGCAGAATTTGCCTTTTTGCCAAAGTCTGATACAGTAAGAACTAGTTCACTAATGATCTGTGTTAAATATCACATAGTTTGTGTGTGAATGTACGCTCTTTCAAACTTTCTTCTTTTAACAATTGCAAAGGCAATTCTATGACATCAATATAGGAAGTCTCGTCAGTTTTGTCTCCTCCACACGTGTCAAAGAAAATCAGTGACATTTAGAAGTTAATCATCATCACTTGCCTTTTACTAAAAAGTGCTATGGATATTGTTTGTATTTACAGCAGGCAAAATTCTGGTACCTTTTCCCATGTAAACTACACCCCTTTGCCAGAAGAGTTACACTGACTTGAGAGGGAATTGTAGAAAAATTAACCTGACTTAAGGCTGTCAAAGAATACAGTGATAGAGGGAAAGACAAAGCAGATACAATTATGAACTCTGATTTAAAAAAGCATTAATAATCCAAACCAGCCAATTTAGAATTGTATCTTTAATTACATCAGAGAAAGAGGCTTATTAAAGGATGCAGATTGAAAAAAAATCTAAATGTTACATTAGTTTTTGAATAATTCTTTCTTCATATATTAAAGCACTATTACAGATAGTAACTATATACAGTAAATAATATTTGGTGACACATTTGGGCATGTATAGAAAAATAGTTCTCCATCCTGCACCTACAGTTGCTGTATGTGTTTCTCCATTGTCAAAGCATTGTTTTAAGGAATTTCAATGTTACTGTAATTCGTATCATTATGCTTATTTTCTTTAAGTTTCTGAAAGGAAGAATCTGAAGCTGTACTCCCTGTGTGCAATAGAGCAACAGTGTAAGCCTCAAAGTTTGTTTTTTGGGTAAGGTTTCTTTGGTCTTTAACTTTCCTGATGTCTTTTACTTGTATTTTTCAATCTAGAGCCTGGACACAGGTTAAATGGAAATAAACAGCAAGTTATTTTCTGTAAAAAGTAAGTTTGAGTCATCTGCTAGGTTTTATCAGAACTGTAGCAGCCACAGAAGAAATATACAACAGCAGCTCACTTAAGTTAAACTCCCAGCAATGTACCAAAGCTAAAACCCACCTAGGTTACCATTCATTGTTCGTGTTTATAAAACCGCAAAGTTTGAAAGCATAAACTTAAGAAGATCTAATCAGTCAATAAATCAATAGCTGAGTGTAAAGCAAGGAAACAGCAAACAGAAGCTGAAATTTCTCTTTACAACCTTACCCAGTGTTCCACACGGCTTGTTTTTATAAGTGCAGATATCGTATCTGTTAAGGAGAAAAAAAGCAGATAAAATATGTCAGAGAACCAAATTTGTTAAGATATTTTGTATATTCATCACATATCTGTATCATAGTTTGACTTGTCAGACCGCAATCAGCTTAATTATGTGCAGCCAGCTGGTGTCGGCATTTTCTACACTCTGGTGTAAACCACAAGCTGCAGTACACTCACAGCCGCTGGCCTCAGGCCAGTGGGACACCTGCCAGTAAGAAAAAAATGGTTAAACTGGATCTTTGTAATCACCAGCTCCATAAGGCAGTCTACCATGCTGCTACAAAGTTACAGAAGCACGTCTATAGACTGCTACTGATTCAAAACACTTTTACTTTTTGAACATAACTGGAATCATCTTACAGTCTCACACGTATCAACTAAACAGTATTCACTATAACTCCTACTACTTAAACTTTGATTCTAATTAAAAACTAGAACTCTCAATTATTACATCAGCAATATATATATATATAAAAAAACCCAAAAAAATCTTATGAACTGCCATTATAGTTCCCTTCTCATTATCTATCTTCCAATGAACATATCTGTCTTAAGAGTATACTACAACAACTTAAAACAAAAAACATTTTTGCAAAAATCTACATGATGTCTCCAAACACAGAAGCTCAATGAGTTTTTGTGTAGTTAACAGGAGAGTATCTGGAGCTGAAAATGGAATTTTAAGTGCTTTCTAAAGTATAGCTAGTAATAATAGCAGTAGTCATCCTGTAGTCAATTCATTACACTGTCCTATTTTGAATATGCAATCCTATGATACGGATAGTGATATGAGAACACTCTTACAATGCTTTTGATTTTCATGGATTTATACTGATTTCTTTGCAGTGTGTTTCAGAAAAAAAAAATTGTCATTTTGAATGGTGAGTGAACACAGATTAAAAGATACCACCTATATGCTTTAATTTTTACCCAAGTAGTTACTAATTTCAGGCCACCAGACATTTCTGTTAAAAATAATTTAAGGACTGTTATCACGTAGGAGTCTGATCATGAGATACATACCTTTCAGTGCTAAAAGAGTTAAGGTCTGTCTGTAAGCCAAATCCATGGACCAAATAACAAAGCTTAAACTTTGGAACAAACCCAGTATACTCTCTATGCATGCAGACCGCTGTGACCACATGGAATTCCTGTGATTTGTGAGTGTGGAACAGCTTGTGGGATTAAGCTCTAATTTGAACTCAAATGTTCATATGCACTGATCTCATCAAGGTGGTCCCACCTCTGCCACCTTACATGCACATAAAGCTCTCATTGATTGCACATTTGCTATTTGGAGAGGCAGGGTAATCAAATGAGTACTTTTATGTAAAATGTGTTGGAATATAATCAGGTCTTGCATGTCACAAAGCTTTAAGATGACACAGACACTGAGAAAAAGAAATATTTTTACTGAACATTTCCTGTGCTTTACATATTTTAGGAAGCAACCTTCTTTTTTCTGCATTTAGCACAGAGAGTGAACCTAATCCTATTGAATTTAATGCAAAATCATTTCTCAAAGAAAGCAGACAGGGCTGAGGCTTATTTAGTGAGAAAACGCAAACTTGCTCAAATCCTTGAAAATGTAGTTTAGAACTGAACACAAAGAAGTCTGAGTAATACACAGTCTTTAATGATTTTTAATATTCAATGCTAATTGGAAAAAAAACAATTGAAGTCACACATTCTTAGATAAAATGGGTGTTTAAGAAGAAAGCCAGGTACACTAAACTCAAGTAAAATGTTGTCACTGATTTCAGAAGAATTGAAAATTTGCCCTTATGGCCTGAATCCACTCACTCTCACACAGGTATGAATCTGAAGTTACTCCTCACCTTCAATTCAATTTCACAAGGAACTGTGATAGAAGAGAATTATATGAATTAAGTTTGTTGTTCCTGTTATATTACTGAAAAACAAAAGACCATGGTATCCTTCTGTTTATGCTGGGTAGCAAGTATTCTTTATTATGAAGATAATGAAACTTAAATTAGATCATAAAACTAAGGAAAGCATGATTTTCTTTCCCGATATACTAATTGTTTCAGTACCAACATAGCCAGGTAGTAATGTACTCTAATTATAGCTTCACTAAATATTCATATTTTATACGTAATAATTAATTTCCGGTGAGGAGCATTCATACACTCTTATGTCTTCGTTTAACAGAAAAAAAACCTTGAGTTTTCAGTGTGCAATGAATTCCTTTATCTACATCATCTTCAAGTTCCATTTTTTACTGCTTGATTCCATCATTTGCTTCTCTAAACAATTTAATGTGAATGTCCAAGGAATCTATTTAACCTACAGATGTTGCATTACAAAATGCAGAATACTACAGTGTCAATACTTGCCAGATTGTAGATTCAAGTCAAGAAACCCCTGAAATGACAAATCATCCAGATTACCCATGCAATTAGATAAATTTAATTGCCTTTACAAAAAAAAAAAAAAAGGAGATAAATAAACAAAAACCCAAAACAAACAAACAAACAAAAATGACAAGGTGAAGATGGGTCATAGTTGTCAGCAGGATCTTAGTACATAATTCAGGAGTGAAAGCCAATCAAAAGGTAAATTCCCAAGCCAACAGTTATGTCAACCAACCATTAAAAATTATAGCACAATCACAAGAGTTACGCAAAAAGGCTGTTTGCAAGACGTAAATATATATACCTTTTGATCCACTGACGTCAATTGTAAGAAGGCTATCACACAAAATCCGAATGCAAGAATACAGATATGCAGGCTGCAAAAATCTCAGGATGAGATGGCAGCCTGATCATCTTGAGACAGTCAAGGAAATCCTTTGCCCAAGTTGGAAGAGACCATGTGTCTCCTAATAAAAGTGGGTGTATATTTCCCTGAAACGTGATCAGGTTGGGGAAGTGGAATGTGGGAAGAAGGATGAGGCAAGACTGTTAATTCTCACCCTGAATGGATCAGAAGTAGTTTGATGAGGCAGATGGGGAAGAGGTCTGGGACTTCCTGTTACACCTGCAGGGCTGCTGAAGAGCCTCATCAGATAGATGGAAAATCCAGGAAGGATATACAGCTGTCACTGACAACTCTGACAGACACATCAGCCAGAAGGAAACTGCAGAAACAGACATCAGTTCAACAGGATGGTCAAGAATTGGAGCAGCAATAGCCTCCTCCATGCCATAAATCAAGCAGGAAGTGTTAGTGTGCCCAATAAGGGCATTTAAAAAGGAAAAAATTCTGGTCTTTGTTTGTGGCAGGATATGAGCAAGCCCCATGTTAAAATATACATGTATACCAATGAAATTAGATTTGGCCCATGACAACAACTAATCTCACAAGTAGTAAGAGGGGAAGAGAGACAAATTCACAAGTTCGAAGGCTAGAAAGCATCCAATTGATTCAATCCTACCTTCACGCACCCCTAGCATAAAAAGGTAAATTATTTACTCCAGAAGCTAAAAAGGATAGAAAGCTGTTCCTTAAAAGCTATTCAATCTCATGTTAAGAGCTGTTTTCAACATAACATGAGAACACCTGTACTAGGTTATCCAGTTCATCTGCCTTTTCCTCCACAGTAGTCATTTCAACACCATGGTTAGAGGGAAAGGGTGCTAGCGAGGACATTGCTTTGGGCATGCTGGGGACACTGTAGCACACCTGAAAGTCCTATGGAGGTAATCTAAATGATGCAGTTGACACACCTGAGGAATGGGATCCCATCCAGAGTGACCTGGGTAAGCATAAGAAGTGGACCCATGTGAACCTCAGGAGGTACAACACCACCAAGTGCAAGGTCCTGCACCTGTGCTAGGACAATCCCCATTACCAATACAGGCTGGGGGATGAAGGGATAGAGACCAGCCTTGAAGAGAAGTACCTGAGGTACTGGTGGACGAAAAGCTGGACATGACCTGGCAATGCACTTGCAGCCCAGAAATTCAATCACATCCTGCACTGCATCAAAAGCAGCGTGGTCAGCAGGTTGAGGCAATTCTCCCCCACTGCTCTGCTCTGGTGAGAGCTCCCTGGGACTACTGTGTCCAGCTCTGGAACCCTCTAAACAAGGACATGGATCTGTTGAAGCAGGTCCAGAGGAGGGTCGCACAAATGATCTGAGGGCTGGAACAATTCTGCCATAAAGAAAGGCTGAGAGAGTTTAGATTGTTCAGCATGGAGAAGAAAAGGGTCCAGGGAGATATTGCAGCCTTTCAGTACTTAACAGGGGACTTTTAGGAAAGATGGGAACAGTCTTTTTAGCAGGGCCTGTTGTGACAGAGGGTAGATTTAGACTGATACAAGGATGAAATTTTTTACAATGAGTGTAGTGAAACACAGGTTGCCCAGAGAGGTTGCAGACGCCCCATCTCTGGAAACCTTCCAAGTCAGATTGGATGGGGCTCTGAGCAACCTGATCTACTTAAAGATGCCTCTGCTTATTGCAGAGGCTCAGACTAGATGACCTTTAAAGGTCACTTTGTATCCAAACCATTCTATGATTCTGATAGAAGTCCCCAGCTCCATGGCTTAGGGAACTTCAGAGATAGAGATGGCATCTTAGTATTTAATTGATTTTTCTTCCAATGTTTTCAGCACTTAGTTAATTCTTCTTTAATCTTAAAAAAAAATAAATATTCAGAGTCCATCTGGGGGATGTTATTAGACCTTTATCAGCAAAGTTGTGTCCCTCTGTCCCAGAAGAAATCTCTTTCATGCTGAAATCACTTATTTCCTTTAAAGCAGATAAGTAAATTGACCTTTGTCAGCATTGCCCCACTACACTGTGGCCTTTCTGCCACCTTGCTTTGAGCTCTACAGCTTTTTAAACTTTCTGAATTGTGTGTATTACAATGCAAAAAATTGTTCTAATAGCAGTATTAACAGTAGTAAATACAAAGACAAAATTAATTACTTCTTACATGTTAATGTCTTTTCATACATTCAAGGATAATGCTGGCCTCTTCATCAGTCTGACTATGTGAAATTGCCCACTAAAGGAAGAGTGTCCATAAAGCACCACCATTACTATCTGTATGTTACTGGAAATATCCACTGTGCTAGAAAGAAAGACTACTTGCATCAAACTGAGATAGAAATATATCTGTAACAGAATTGGAAGTATATGTGGATACCAGCACTGGATACACTTTAAAGAATTAACTAATCAACAAGGATAACCCACAGCAAATATGATAAATGAATAATGCATGAAAACTCTTAGTAGAAATGCAAACTGTTCAAAATCAGTATGAAGCACAAGCCACTTACTTATAAGCTTATAAATCTAATCCAAATTTACCTGAAAGCTACAAATATGCCGGAGTAGTATTTGAGACAGATATTGACAGAAATAACTGTGGCTTTTGAAGGATGATCTATTAACAAAAAAAGAGTTCAGGAAACAAAAAATATCATCACAGCAAATTGCTGAGGAAAAGCCTACCAAGATGGCTGGAATATAAATGTAAAAAGTACATGTATATAAGAAAATCCAGGGTAGACACAGTCAACCTTTTATGACTGGACATAAAGCTAAACATGTACTCCATATATACATTTAATACTACAGGATTTGTCAGTTAACCTGCTTCAAAAGGTGAGGAGAAACAAAAAAATGCCTAAGAACTGTTTCTGTCCTAAGATGAAAGAGCGCTAACTACTACAAATTATAAATAATCCATTTTTAGGGAACATTTCCAAATATATTAACTCTGAGAGGAAGGTTTTATTTTTCACTTGGTTTAAACCAAATTATACTTTTTGACACATGTGTTTTATTACTGCAGCTTTTGACAATAATCCATTCAAATACAGACTGTCCTTTTCATACACATTTGCTCAATAATAAACATATCAGGCTCATTAGAATTTAACTTTTTTCATATTTTATTCTTTTGTGCTATGAAACATGATTTATCTATGTACCCTGTCATATACGTCTCACATTTGAACAAGTGTTAAAAGACTAAACAAACAGAAAAAAACCCTCCTATATTGAAAAGTGAAGTTAATCTAGTTTTAACACCTAAAACTATAAATTGATCTACTGCTGATTCAAGCTGAAATCTCAGATTTCCCTTGAAGGGATCGAAGACCTCAAGGTATATGAAAATTCCAGCTCACACTTCTAAATTATAGAAAATAAAAATTAAAAAAACCCAAAACAGCAAGTAGCTCGTAGTTTCACCATATTGTTTTCCACATATATACTTGGCTATGATGAAAAAGTGATTATTTTGCAATTACAGAGAATGTCACTAATGCTAGAGAACAGTGTGGAAAAATAGCTATAAAACAAATAACTTTTGGTCTGTTTTTATAAAAAGCTTTGTGTTGTAATTCTTCAACAGTTCACCACTCTTAAAATCATGTGATTGTTCATTAGATTTGCACAGGTTCAAACAGCAATACTCTCTATAACAATACTTTTTGTCTTTCTAAAAGCTTTACTACAGTATATCCTTAGCCTTACAGAAAGCAGCAGACCACAACAGCATTCTGCCTTAAAATAAAGTACACTTTTATTTGGTTTCTTCCTCAAAAACCTCAAACCAAAAAGAACTATTTAAACCAAGAAAGGAAAAGAATAAAACATATGTTACACATCACTCAGAGATAGCTTTTTCTATTATTAGTTTTTCGATGTCTTTAAAACTGCCATAGACAACCAAACTGTGTCTCTACTAGACTTCCTTCTGATACTTAGCTTGGACAGATAAATGAAATTCTGAGGTACAGCTAGAAAAACTATTACTGGTATAAGTTCCAATTCTACTGATTTGAATGAAAAGAAATATTTTAAATAATTGCACTGTATATGAAACACTTCCATACTACTTTTTCTAAACTGCAAATGCAGTCAGAACAAACTCCATTTTGAAAAAAAAACCAAATGCTATTTGTCCTCATCAGTTCTGGCTACATAAAATTAGAATAGCAGTTGCAAATTTACCGTTATCAGTAGCATTTATCAGTGGACTTAGGACAGATGTACAAAGCTGATTCTGAGATTATGATTTAATAAAGGATTCTCTCAAAGCAAATTCTATCCCTAGAGTGTTTAAAATAAATTTTCAACTCAGTTGAAAAATAAATTGAGAGATTTTTCTTCAACATTATGTTGACATAGCTGTGCTATACGCTTGCATGATATCGCAAAAGAGACAAATTACACAAAAAATAGAGGACTTCATGGATCAGTCTGTAAACAAAAGTAGTTCTAAAGACAAGATGAAGGTCCCAAGATAGTTTTCATCTTGAGACGTATCCTAGGCCATGATACACCATTCCAAATCACTGACAAAAAGTCAACATACCAAAAAAATCACAGGACTAGTTTTAAAATCTTGTAATTTTGATGAAATAATACATTCAGGCTTTTTTGCTATCTCCTGCTTTCAAGGACTACCTGCATATATGTACACTTTGGGTACTTTTTCAGGGTTTGTTCTACAACCTAAAAAGCTGGACTAAAAGGACCAAAAGTTTCCTTTCCCAATGTAAGCCATGATCCTCATACATGAATTTGTTCTTACACCAATGAGAAGAGAATGAAGTAATGGAAGGTACAGAGTAAGACATGCTACAGACTGTTAGATCATGATCTAGTCAAGTATCCAAGACAGATATCTGCAGAAACTTAAATGAACAATGTCAGTATTCCACTAGCATTAAAAAAAAAAAACAAAACCCAACTCAAACAGCATCAATACTGCTGAATGGTTCAGATACGACACTTAGCACGGAGCAATCTTTGCTCCTGTGGAAGTACAAATAAGAAGATTAAAATTAGGTAACATAAAAATACATATAACTTTGCTGTCCACTGACATATTGTTAACATCATTGGAAACTCTGGGAAGTCAGAATACTTCCTTTCCCTGCATTCTTCTAATCAGAGTATTTCTGTAAACCACACATGACTACAAAATAAGAAAGTATCATCTTAAGAGTATCAAGAAGATAAATGAACACTGTCAACTAAAATAGTGTAATGAGTTTATACAGTATCAACTCTAGAACTACTCTAGAGAGAGCTTTCTAAGCAAAATCTAGCACTGGAGAAACAGCCAGGCACTTGTGGTTCCAAAGCCCATCCCTTGCAGGCCTTATACTAGCAATATCACTTCAGTCTCTGTTCTGTCTTGATTTCTCCACCATTAGAAATCATCTCTTCCTTTTTCCTATTCTGTATTCAACATGTACAGGCTTGCTGCTCTAACTCATTTCTCCCTCCACCCTGTATTTTCTTTTGTGATCCTCAGTGAGCATAAGTTTCAGCAGAGTTCTCTCTCCACAGCTTTAAGACTACCAGAGGTTGACTGATAGCTCAAGCTATCCTCAACTAGCTTATACAAACAGGCCTATCTATTATAAACACAATTTTGAGGGATATCCACACAGCAGTCTTAGCAGCAGCAAGATGCTTCCACTAGGGGAGCTAGCCAAAGATCCATCTTGCTGCTTGCCATTTTTACACCCTGCACCAAGTTCTGTGCTTCTGCGATTAACATCAACACCTTAGAGGTCTGAGCCCTCAGTATATTAGAATCACTGTACTGACAGCATAAGCCACCATACAGAAGGAGCTCCTGGCCTTCTAGCAGCTTTAGCCCAATCTTACATGAATTTATCATTCTTCAGAACATGTTAATTTTATTTCAAGCTAGGCTTTAGATCCCCTTCAGCACTGAGACTACTCAACCAACCATCTTTCAACAAAACCATTCAAAACCACTTTATCTAGATAAAATATAAGTAGATTTCAAAATTGTAGAAATTTGAAAACTAATTCTGATAGTAAGACACAAAGCTTGTGTCCATAAAAAAAAATAATTCCATAAAAATAATCAGAGTTGAAATCTAGCAGAACTACAAGAAGGGTTTTACAAACTTTTCTGTGGCATATCTAATTTTCCATACCTGGGATAGCTCCTGATTCACAGTAGAAAATTTTTATATTAACGTATCAGAAATGTAGAGCTTCCTCCCTGAGTGACAACTGTGATTCCATTACCATTCACAGACAGTTGAGAGATTCATCATTTGCACAATCACCAGAACATAGTTAATACTTGCTGCATTCTGTTCCTCAAAAGTGATTCCATAGTTTTATCACATTGTCAGTACTGAGCCAAAATTTAGATAGAGTTACATGGATATGATTAGCTAAAGCTGGCCTAGAGAACAGAACAAAAATATCTGTGTTTCTACTCCAAGCACACTGCTAGTAATTTTTCTATCAGTGCATTTGGGAAAAGTCTGGCAACTAATACATAAAGCCTTTGTTCAAAGGACATTGACTCAGAGCAGCTCAAGCAACTTGTAGGGCAATGTTTTTTAGAGTATACTAATGCAACAAAGTCTGGGAAAAAGGAAGACTAGCAAAACCAATTACATAGGTGTGGTTGGGGACATCCTGCCACACAGCAGAAAATACTATGCTAAGCCATTTATAGGAAGCCACTAGTCTAGACCTTTGGCAGGCAGGAAACACAGCTAGCAGCTACGATTACTAACCAAGTTTTGGTTCTGTTGTACAGAAATAAATGAGATAAATTATACTAATAACATATTGCAAATATATTTATAAGTTTTGCTGTGGATATGGTCTTTCTTCCTTTCCTAACTTTCTGAATATTGTAAACAATTAGTTTACAAGTCTCTCAGAAGATCACACACATCTTTATATGCAATATGTCCACATTATTGGCCCTTACTTACACTGTATATGGGATAAAAGGCTTGGTACTTCAGGTAGGTTGTAAAGAGTAGTAGTTCATGAGGATGAAACCACAGTTGGTACAAAAATAAGAATGTAATAATTGCAACATGGGCCAGACCAAAGATTCCACTATCCCAATACTGTGCCTTTAGGATTATCTAAGAGAATGATCAAGAAAGAATAACACCAGTGCAAGCATAAAATGGAATTTACCCAATACTCTCCTAACTTCAATGATTTTCAGCTCAGATTTTTTGAGACAAATGTGCTTCTGGGTGTTTAGTAACCCTCAATGGATTTTTATTCTGGGATCCTGCCTGGCCCACCTTTCAATCTATGCATATGTCCAGCTTCCATAAAGTGATTTGCCAAGGAGTTTCAACATCAGCTAACTCTTGCATAAAAGGCTGCCTTCGCTCTCCTTCTCCCTCTCCCCTCCTTGTTTAGAGCCTTTCTTCTGTAAAGTTTACTGAGCAGCCTCTATTTCTTGTACTGAAAGACACCATGAATGACTGTTCCTTATTTATATCTTCCATACTATCTGTACCTTTGCAGATCACTGTAATATCCTTCCAAATTTGACTTTCCCAAAATTTGAGTCATCCAAGTAAGAGTGTCCTCAACTCAGTCATTCCTTGTAAAGGAAGTTCCATTTTTTTTTGGATCATCCTTGCTTTTCCAATTCTCCTTAAAACCTCTTGAGATAAGAAAGCAAGAATGACACAAGCTATTCAAGATGTAGGCATATCATGCCCAGTTTTCTCAATCACATAATAAAGTTCTTTATTCTTTTCCCAATAATTGTTAATACTTAATGTGCTGGATTAACAATGTATATTTCAAATGTATTCCAAATCTTTTCAGTAGAATCATATTATCAGAGAGTAGAATCAAAAGAGGAAAAAGCAGTAGTGATTTCTGCTATTGTTTCTGGTTGATATTTTCATAAAGTGTCTGAGAAAAGGACTGAAACTCTTAAGCAAGTACTGTTACAATTTATGTTTCCTGAACATGATGTGAACACTATGCGCTATACTTAGGCCCATGCAAACAATCACAAAGTATTTCGGTAATCACAGAGTTCAACTTAAAAAGAGAGAAAAATTTCAGTATCTAAACATGGTAATTAAAAGCTTCTTTGGCCAATGGAATAAAATTTATTTGCTGACTTCTTTTTAAGGTCGAAAAGAAAGATGATCACTCCATTCAAACGCTTTTTAACCCTACCTAGTATAAAAAAGAATTTTTGTTTTAACAGCAAACTTAAATCAAACAATTCACAAGTTTAGTGTTTGTTTCTATAACCATGTGTTACAATAAATTACAAAAAAAGGACTCTTCTTTGAGAAATGACAGCAACAAATTTGATTGCCAGTGCTTAAAGAACAATACAAAACCAATCAAACGGTGGACATTTGTGGTAGTTCTCCCATAAATTCCATCAAACAGGCTGCTGCTGTGTTCTACAGCTAACAAATATTGAAGGTAATGAATTTTGTAGACTGTCTGTGAACAAAGAAGAAGAGAAATGCACAGAGTGACAGAACCAATGGCAGCTGAAGCAATGAAAAGTCTGTAAGAGTAACACAACCAAGATCTTGTCAGAGTTTGTGAGGGTGCATTTACCCAAAGGTCCTGTTATGTTAAGACTGAAAGGTACTTCATTTAGTTTCCTTTTGTTTAAAATGTGCTAGCAAATGGAATACCTGTACCTCAGACTGATCTCTGACTGTATCAAAAAGTGGAACTGATGCAACCAATCCAGAACTGCACCTGTTCTATCTTCTTCTGTATACAATACACAGAAGGAAGAAATATTTACCTTCTTCAAGACACAAAAAGACTGTGTGACATACTTTATTATTTTCTGTCTAGCTTATTTTTAATAAATCATTTTTATGACAACAGCAATTAACTGTTGTGAATGAATAGCTGACTACCATGAGAACAGTAACTTACTTTAAAACAGAGGCTCGTCAGAAACTACATTACTCTTACTATATACAAGTTTGGATTAGACAACAGTGTCTATCTACATGGTCCACATGCATGCACACTTAGTTCCCCATACCTTATAGAATGTTAGAGTGGAGCGGGTGCAATTTATTTTAGTACTTCTGCCAATAAAGAATCACAGAAGACTCAGTACTAGCTGAGAAAGCAAAGAGGCTGAAGGAATAGTAATTTGTCTTGCAAATGGATGCACCTGTCAGGTTTTGTTACCTGTCTATGAATTTTTCAAACTAAGCTATTAATTCCATATTAAATATACCTGATTGCCAAAAGGAATTCCTCACTAATTCCTTAGGTTTAGCCTTCCATACATTATTCAAGTCTAAATTTTGTAAACTAGTCTTCAAGTAGGACATTAAATTAATGTTTAGTACTATTATTAAGCTTACTAAGCATTTACCCCATTGGGTTTTTTTAAGCACGCGCAGTTGTATTTATGAAACCAGTTTTCCTCTACAAATGTTATGAAATAATAATTTCCTTATTTTTAAAATCAACAGAGTAGTCCTTTGTATTAAAAAAGACATGAACTTATGCACCACATAGTGAGTATTAGTATGAGACTACTAAAATAATTAATACCCTAAGTATTATACAATTCTACATGTAGAACAGAAATTTTGACTGGCTATAAGGAGAACCTTTTTTCCCCATGAGGGCAGTTGAGCAGCAAAAGGAGTTGTCTAAATAGGTTTGCAAAACTTGATTGGATAAAGCCTTATGCTATCTGGTTTGAGTTCATTGCTCAACTTGCTTAGAAGAGGGCATTGGACTGAAGACCTCTATATGTCCCTTCCAGCCTCAATCCCATGGACTCAAGTAGTTGTTATCTGAAAATCTTCAAAATGTTTATTTAATAATAATAGAATAATAAAAGTGACATTTAACATTAAAGATGGCTCCTCAATACTTCAGAGGGCAACGTAAACACCAAGCACCAAGGGAGTCAAGTGCTTGGACCAT
>WTSP01011194.1:50807-64672 GCA_025331215.1 Actenoides lindsayi
AGTTCTACATCTTACTGACAGCTACAAATGAAACCTCTTGAACCACATTCCCCAGTTAGTTGACTGTTGAGTTTTAAGTGCCTGACACTGTCCTGTAAAACACATTCTCTGCTGCAATGCCAACACAACTCCCTAAAACACCAACTGTTAGAAATCCAAGAAGTTCAAGCTGAAAGAAAAAGCAGTATGCCTTATTTTTTCCATGTCAGTAAATTTTGGCAATTAATGTAGTTAAACCATTATAAACAAACATAAGTACCATAAGATCTGCAAAAAAAAGAAAAGTTAACATCCATTAAAACACTTCTCTTCATTGTGGCTGAAAAAAATAGGAAAAACTTCATTGTTTTAAAGGCACAAAATTATTACTTTAATCCATGTAAAGCTGGTGAATTGAAACAACTTCCACTCAAATTATACATAAGTATCAATAGAGAAGTTTAATGAAGTCAGAATGCTTAGAAAGAGGCTGGATAAAATGCAGAAGATACCAGTATGTGAATTTTTTTTCAGCGTATTAACTATAGTTAATTTGTTCAGTTTTATTTACTTTAGTGTTTCTATTAATGTCATGTGGCTTTATACAAGTAATTTACAAACATAAAATCTTAGGCAAATTCCACTTTTGCCTGCAAGAACTTGTAAAAGCCTAAAGCAAAGAGTCTGAAGTAAAAACGGTATTTTTTTATTAGTTAAAAATATAAAAGCGTTAAGATTAAGTGTATTTAAGTTCTAGAGACACTTAAGATAATCTGCAGAAGTCAAGTTGCTTTCCAGTAATGCAGGAAGATATGGTAAATTCAGCAGTGCAGAGATTACAAAAAAGAGCCATGCATTTCAGTGAAGTTACTACCTCTAGTATGGCACCATACTATTTAGAATACCACTTTTTAAAAGGGTGACTTACAGGAACAAAGTTTTTTGGATTGCCAAACAACCTATTTAATTGACTCAAGACATAACCAAAAATAGAATTGCAGAACATCACAGTCCTCCTGACCAATTGTACATCTTACTATTGCAAATATTTGCTGCTAATTTATTTAACCCCTAAGTACTTAACAATTTTAGCTAAAATATGACTAAAACGGAACAGCTTCAAAACCAATCTTAGTCAAGAATCCATAGGTACTTTCATGGCTTAAGAGATTGCATTTCACACATATGAAAAATTCCTTGGTTTTGCTAGTATTTGGACTACAATTTCTTGTTCTTTAGTGTTTCCAAACATATTGTTTAGAACTGCATAATGTATTTCACTCCACTTTGGCAGGTGTTTAAAAAGCTCACAGGGTAGACATTTCTTCTGAAATAAATTGGACAATTAATATTTGTCAGCATTACTTATGACCTTGCAATTTTTAAGCAAGACTAACTGTCCTAAAATTACAATATAAGCAAATATCTTTCATTACAGCCAAATTAATGTGCAAACTAAGGAACTGCCTGTACCTCTTCCTCCCTATTTATCCAATCACTTAGTACTCCCTTTTTCAAGCTGCCAAGAGTAATAAATGAGAGATTTGCTATAGGTCTGGCTGAAGCAGTGTGAAGGCCATCCAAATGCAACTTCAGTGCTATCCAAAGAGCCATCTTAAAAGGTCTGGAAAAGAATCATGCTTATCTGGAAGCTGAATGTTATCAGCTCTATAAAACACCAAATTCCACAGTTTTCAGAACACAACCTGAACAAAATGTTCAGAAATAACTAAAATAATTATAATATTATATTTAATAATGAACACCTGATGCCCTAACATGGTATTGCAAATATCTAAAAGAGAGATATGACTCAAACAGCAGCACTGAATAGTCATGAAGTATCATCCCTTCAGCAATTCACTATGAAGCTAATTTTAAAATAAAGACTTGTAAGTGGTCATATGGGAAAGAAATAATGAATTTTGGCAGTTTTCATCTTAGTTCTGACATTAAAGCATCTTCTCCTTCAAGATCTTAATGGTGTAACTCTGAGCTTATTGACAATGTAAGATTAGCTGATTCACCTTAATATGTGACAAAACAGGGCTAAGCTAACTTGTAATATCTTGCCGGTATTTCGTAGTAAGTTGCCATACGTCTAAATAATTGCACAGGCTTCCATTTCCCTGGCAGCAGTGTTACTGTATGTAGGCCTCATGCAGATCAACATGCTCTTAAAATGCCAGAACAAATCAGCTGTAATTAATTTAAGAGCTACATTTCAACTTTGGAAAGACTCTAAACAATAAAACATGAGAAAAAAATACTTTAGTTACATGATCCAAGTATTATTCTTTCTCCACAAACTAAGGTTATGATTTGATGCTTCAGTTAGTCTACTATAAAATCAAAAGCCATTACTAAAGAGAGCTCTTAAGTTTCATTATTCTTGCATGAGCAACTAGCAAGGTTGCGTGAATTCCAGACTACCAAGAGTACATCTCACTGTGAAGCAGAAACATCTTACTGCCAACATTTTAGAATTTTTTAAATTACAACAGATCAGAAGTTCTCAATTTTTTGCAAATGGCTTCTTGATCTTTTGATTTCAATCATTTTTTTTTTTTTTTTGGCAGAATTAAAAACAGGGAAAAAACAAAGTATTATTTGATTTAAACAATGTAATTTTTCAGGTTTTTTAGTTTCTACATTTTTTAGGTATACTTAATTGAAACTGTTGTTATAAGAACTAATCGTAACTTAGTTTATAGGGGGTAAAAAAAAGTCTTCCCATACCTGTAATGCCAGAACAAATGTTTTTGTAACACCCCTCCAAAACTGGTATGAGACTCGGGTATCAAAGATCATTAATATGTTTATGCAGTCTGATTGCTAAAAACAATACCAATCACACCAACAACATTTGTAATATGATCATGTATCTTCTACCTGGAGAAACACTAATAGTAAAGCTCAAGTTAACCATGAAGAATTGTCTTGAATGGTAACTATGCTATGAGAGACAATACAAAAGCTTTCAATTCCAAATTATGAAAGAGTCATAACGATTGCTCATTAACTGAAAAATATACTGGTAAGCGCATATGTGTAGAAGCACCCTTTTTCTGCAGCATCTAAAACGCAGTGTATCTTCCTAGCAAGCTGCATACCACACAGACAAAGAATGAAACTGCGAAGTAGCAGTAAACTGTCAAAACTCCAAATACTCATTTAGGTATCCATTCAAAATTATTCCGGGATTAAGATGTGGGGCCATTTTTCAAGATAATCTGCTGGACCAGTAAGGGAAATAATTAACTTATTTATTTCAAGTCACATGAAGATTCCTTGAGTTGTTCAGGTGAGAGGAAGAAAACAAGCAATTTTCTTCCAGAGAAAATAAAACAAACAACATAGAAATATATAAATGTAGAAATAGAATCTAAAAATTTGGAGAACAACAGAAGTTGTGACCGTCAGTGCATTAAAAAAAGCAAAGGACACAAAACAATGATCACCAGCCCTGAAGGTATCAGTAAGTGATGGCTTTTACTAAACGAGCTATGGGTTGCTAGTTGAGAATATATCACAGGTATCAGGACCAAGGTCCCACAAAACATCAAAGGAACACAGCTCAGTTGCAAATTGCATTCTGTTTGAGAGGGCGAGAAGGATTATCTTTTCATTTTATCAGATCCCAAGGGAAAGGAAAAATTCACTTTTACTCTTGAAGAGTAAAGCAAAATGCAGGATGAATAGCAGAAGATGCCTGTTCAGCAAAACCCAGCATTCTTTTCTGCCTTGAGGAGGCCCTCACTGAATAATACAAAAAGTTAAGAGGGACTTCCCTGTTTTTTCTGCTTTCTCACAAAAATAAGAAAATAATACTTAGGATGTGACCAATAATGCCACTTCAGATCTGTATCATAAAATGGAATGAGCTCCATTACAAGAAGGGCAGATTTCAAAACCTGGTTCTTATTTCTATCTGTAACTAGCTAAATTTGCTTTACTGCAGAAACTAGAGAATAAAGATGGTGTGGGTGTTGTTTTTCAATGGCCAGGCTGCACAAAACTGAAAAAACAGGATTAGCCTAATCTGCTATATAATAGCCTGAAAGAAAAAACACAGTATACAAATCTGTGGATCATGTAAGAGTTTGGCATCTCTGATATATGTAAGAATGAAATAGATGGTGAATCCAAATTCCCTTGCTGTCGTGGCTTGAGGACACAGACATACACAGCATGGATAAGTTATAAGATTGTAACTTTATATTGGCAGTGAAATTGAATTTTCAAATTAATTTAAATAAGACATACATGCAGAACATGTATATAAAGACTGTACTTCACTGTTATAGGCAATTTTACAGTTACTGTTGATTTGCATTTTTTTTTTGTAGCATCTGAATCAGACCTTTAAGCAAATAAGAAGCCATAGCAAGAGATCCTGTTCTGATAGTATGAGTGTAGAGTATGAGCATAATTGCACGCCTCAAAGTCTAACAAATTTTCCTGAAAGGTAATTGATTGGTAAGTTTTACACAGGGAATTTTTCATCTTCTTATGAAAACAACTCTACAGAATTCATAAGACTTAGTCATGGGAGTAAAGGCTTGACAATCAAGCCCAGTTAGGTGCAAGTTGGGGAGTGGGGGGGTGGAGGAATATGTAGGTGCTACAATTATTTTTATGCTAACACACTCAACAGTATGGAGGGAAAAAAAAAAATGTTTTCCAGAGGCATTAATAACCAAGACTAAGATGAGCAGGAATGTAATAATTAACCAGAAATTTTGTCAGACTATGACAACTGGTATTCTAGTTCTAATGAGCTAAAGCAGTCGGGATCAATTCTATTCTGTATTTAAAAGAGAAAACTTTAAATACAGATGACCTAGGCACCTTGGTGACTCAGATGGAAGAGTGCCATCTACTGAGTCAACAACTTATTATAATAAAACCAATAAATCACATATTTACTGTGAAACAGAAAATTGTTTTAAGTGATATCTGAAGTTTTCTACCTCCTATTGAAAATCTAAAGCTTTTTAATTCTGAAATCTTACTTCAATTTATATGATAGTAATTCTACACAGATGGGCTAGTGTCTTAAACAAATTAACACTTAACACCTAAAATATTTCTGAAAGGCTTCTCATGCCTCTATTTCTAAATAATGTAAGAAACATGAAGATGCTCAAAATTACATATCAAATGACATCTGGAAAAATGGGCTTTTTTTTCTTTTTTTAAGACTCTGGCACTCGGGTTGATCTATGTTGGAATGTCGGATGACAAAATATTTTGGAAAAAAAAATAAGAACCAGTTACAGAAGGTATTCTTAATTTATTTGACCTCTGAGTTAGCAAACCTGTTGATAATCAAATCTGCAACATATAAGAGTATAGCTCTGCAGAAAACTTAACTACTTCTAGAAGTGTGTACAGCAAAGAAAAGTATGTGACCTTTAAGTCTGCTCCGTCTCACTCTTTGCCAAATAGAGAAGAACATTATTTATCTATAGATTCCAAATTCTTTAACTTAAACTGTAGAATGCATGTGATCCGTTCTGGAAGTTTGTGAACCAATTCCTGCTGTCCCTTTAACACATCTGCACAGTGTTCAACATACACCTGAAATCTACTCTGTGAAAATTATTAGAAATGGAACATAAGCTGAATTGCCAATATCTTTGTGAAAGGCATGCGTGTACCTTAAAAGTTTGTTTTAAATTTACTCTCAGAAATTGCCTCCTCTTTAAAAAATACTTGTTAATAGACAAAAGCTATTTCAGTAAAAAATTAATTAAACAAAAAATCATTCTACCATATAAGTTCTAAAAAAAAATATTATAAAAAAAAGTACCTCTTCCTCTGTGATGTTTGTAAAGGTACTATTTAGATGAAGTGAATATTATGACTCCTATTCAGAAACATGTAAGAGTATATACAGAAAACGTGATTTTGTCACTAAGCATGCTAAGCTGCTACACCACACAAAAAGCAAACCTTTATTTCTATGCAATATTCAGCAGTGTACAATCAATACAGGGGGGAAAAAACCCACACAGTGAGGTAGAAACTCAGTCATAATTGAGATTGTGTCAGATTCCAGACATTAAAAAAATACTTGTTTCATATGGACAGTCCTTCCTTGTAAACAGGTTGTCTTCCACAAAGAACTCACACTAATTGAAGGACCTGAACAATAAGCTGGGTATGGAGCTTACATAGTAGTATCTCTAATATCCCTTAATTGCTTATCAAAACCTCCAGTCAGATTTGACATCCACTGCATATTTGACAAAATCACAATCTTTTTTATTTGCCAGTAGTGTTTTTGAGAACTCTTTAAACAAAAAATCTTCTACACTGGCAATTTAAAAAGCAGAAATATGCTTCAGAATTTCTTACCCCTAAGCAGCTTTCATCAAGTTCAATGGAGGTGGAAACGCCGGAAGATTTTACAAAACACCATCACATAGAGATCCTTTATTTTTTAAAAGCTTGGGTAGGAAATTTTCACATACTTACTACAAATATAGCATAGTGAAAACAATAGGAAACTGCCTTACCCCTGCAGAACTTAAAAGTTGTGTGGAGACTATTACAGTACTTGCATAGCATTCCCTTTCCAATCCTTCAGTTCCCATTACATTTTTCAACTAAATAGGTCAGATTCACTTTTCTTTTACTGTCTTAGGGGGAAAACACATTCAAACACAGAGAGACTACAGTTTACTCAAGATTAATCAACAGCAGTTCTATGATGGCTATTAAAAAAAAAAAAACTAAAAAAAAAATAGATTTAACTTTGACTCCAAGGATTTCATACTATTGGAAAACAAGAATTTCTCCAGCTTGGTTTCAACATATAAAAACTGACTTAATTCATAATTCATGCTGTGGCAGCCTTAAGAGCAAAATGACAGTCAAAAAAAAAAAAAAAAAGATATTTTGTTGGATTGCATAAATTAATTTAATTACCAACAGAGTAAGCTCTACAACATACACTGTTCAAATGCACATTTTCATAAAACTCATAAAATCAGTATGATTATGGACTTCTTTTGTGCCATAGTACTGACAGTCAACCATTCTCTCTCTTCCTGCTCATCGCTGACATGGTTTGTTTTCCACCCCTCCCCACAGACACACATGTTCACACTCACACCTACAACATGTTCTCTCATCTTCAAAACTCAGGTCCTGTAGAGGCTGAGGAAGAGGAAAGGAGGATGGGAAAGAATGGTGCATCAAGGTATGTTTCGATGCACAGTGGATATCAGTAGTTATTTTTCTTCTTTCTTGTAGCGCTGTCAATACAGGTCATCCTTGTTACAGAAGACTTTATTGTAGCACTGCAGTTGCTGGAGTCTGTTCCCAGGGTACAGGACAACAGTGATGACATGTCCGTACCCATGGCTGCATCCATTACAATCAATCTCAAGGAATCATCTAGTGCTCACAGTGAATGCTGATGTCCCATCTCAGGTATTAGGCATGGAAATAAATATTTTTCAACAAAACTACCACAGCAAGCATTGTAGAATGGGCACTGAAGATTAAGGCAGGGCCTTACTTGGCAGGCCATTAACCACTTAGTAATTTTTACTAAACTGTTTATGCTTCAAATCTTTCAGCTGTAATGGCAAGCAGCAGTGAAGAAGTTTGTTTTTAGTAAGAAGTTTAGTATATGCAAGTGAAATTCTTTACATGTACTAAGTGAAAGAGGTTATAACAAAATAGTGAGCAGGCTGGGAGAAGGAAGGTTTGGCCTACTGCAAGAAAATGGTATGTCTCAACCTAGCGTAACTGAGGAGAAATTCATGTTTATGAATGGGGAAGTCCTGGACATACAATACAGACATACCAAAGGCAAAAAGTCTAGAACCGGAGTGCTTAAGGTACATATGTGTTATGTAAACATGCACAGGCAAAAATAATCAGTGAGGCCTGTCACTTCCAAATTACATTACTGAGCTGACCACAGGAGATCCGGTACTCCTCTTTGATAATAATTAAATCAGAAAAAGACAGATTATGTTTGAAACATTGACAGAAGCACTGCACTCTTTTTACACTAAATACATCTCCTTAAAAATATATTATACAACTCCAAGCAATTCAGTTTCCTGGGTAGAGAACCACAAGCTAAAAAAAAAAAAAAAAAAAAATTGAAATTCATTCTCCATTTTAAATCTAAAATCATTTTCCTCAGGATTGAAAAGAGACTTGGATTAATATGATCTGGAGCCTTCTATGTTCACAGCATAAAAATCAGTAAGAAACTATAACAGTTTTGGCCTGAAGAAACAGAACTGCCAGAAACTTAAAAATTTTAAAATACTGTATTAATATAATATTCAAGAGGACAGCAGAATTGAATGTATATCAGACAAATGATTTAGGATCAAGCATTCTCCTCCCCCAATAGTTCAAGCCTACATACTTAGCAGTCAAGAAAGAAACACAAAAATACAGCATCTGATCCTGTACACCATAATTTAAGTAAGCACTTCTACTCAAGTCAAGGTTTCAATCCCATTTTCATCCTGATTTTGCAGAGTTCCACCAGCCTTCAATGTATGAGATAGTCATGGTCTTTGGTCTATCTTATAATCCCCTTCCCTCCAAATATTACACTGAACTGTCACTTCATATATGCAAGTATCTTTGATATTGTGATACCAGACAGAAAATGATTTATTCATTATATACTCTGTTCCTTAACTTGCATCCGGGTTTTAACCTAGCAACTTACAAAGTACTTTATCTACAAAATTCACAGCATTTGATACAATGGAAACACTTAATTTCAGAAATTAAGTACTTTTTGTGAGCTAGAAGAAACTACACACTGACACAGTAAAGCCAAAAAGATGATGAAATAGTTATTCTCAAACCTATTATTGAAGTGTCTTGTCTCTGAAAAAACACACTGATCAATTCCATCACATGCTTGTCATTTACATGCATCAAATAAACTTATAACTGTGCACAAAATACAAAATTCACACCCTTCTATGAAGAAGGTTCACACAATGAAGACTCTTCATTCTCCTATTAAGTATGATGTTTTTCCTCTATGCTTCTGAACAGATTTTACAGAATGCACCTTTTCTAACTATGTCAAATCAGAGTAGACCGGCATTTCCAAATGTGAAGACAGTGAGTCTAGCAACAGAAAGGTTGAAATTCCTTAATAAAATATGCCATGGGGATGGAAGGAATTTTGAATGCAAAAATTCCTTAACAAGTGGAGCCTAAGTCCCCACTGCCAAATCTTCCACAAGACTACAGAGCAGCACAAGAACTAAACGCTCATCCAAAGGGCCTTGATGAACGCTTCAGCTTTGTTAACTTCTTATGTACATTAAGTGAGAGACCTCTTTGGAATTCATTCAAGTGCTACTTATTATATATCTATTGTCTTAGAATTAAAAAGAAAAAAAGTTCACATGTATTTTACACTCCTACGGGTCTGTGTTTCCAAATAACTGTTTAACAAGAGAGTATTCTATTTTTGCTGATGAGGTGATTCTAGAAATAAGACACTAAAACACATCTGTATTACGTCCCACACAACAATGCTCCAGACCACCTCACAGAAAATACATCCATACAGCTGCACCAGCCACTTGGGGAACACGGGATTCAAGATCTGTATGGAAGAAGAATCTGTCTAACATGCAGCAGGAGAGCAGAGGATGCACCTGAACCTCAAGGATAATGGAAAAGCTTATGGCACACATCATTTGCTACATATAAGTAGATCAGTAACAGTGACCTTTAGAAGGCATAGCTCAGGGACAGATCACTGAAGCAGTAAAAATTATATTGCGGGCTTAAAGAAAATACCATTAACATTGTTATTTTCTTCCCTAGTTCTTCAAAAGTCAAATTACTTGAACTAAAATCACAATGTCAGCATGGCAGGATAAAAAAAAAAAACAAAAAAGCAAGCAAATTCAGAAGAAATGTTTTTTTAAAAATAACACTCTGACATTGCAAACAAAGCCCTAAGTACTACAGTTTTAAAGAGTGACACTCTGATGTTTAAGGCTGAGGAATCCACAGAGTTTTGTTTGTTCACTTTAAAGTGTAGAAAGGAAAAGAAGTTTTGGGTGTTGTTCCCCGTGTGCGTGTGCACATGTAGCGTTCTTGTGATTGTTTCCTTCCCTCCCATACACTAAATCTAGTTGCTATCACCCATCAGCAATGGAAAGTACTCTGCCCTCTATATGGCCCAAATCCTTCAATATAATATATACTTGTGCAGGGTTAGTTTTTTTAATGTATGTAACTGTGCAGAGCCAAATTAGTATTTAAGGCACTTAGTACAAGCATGAACATTTGACATAGATAGATCAAACTGCAGGACTGCAGCCATAGTAAATACTCTTACTGGTAACTCACTAAACAAAACCACTTAAAGAGAAGTTAAATGTATAGAGGTCATAGGCAAAGGAAGATAGAAGCGCAAACTATTTAATGGCAGAAAGGTCTTTTGGAAGAGGTTGAGGAAATCTTCCTTTACAGATGAAGAAGCCCCACTGTATCATGTGTCTGATATGTACAGCTAATTGTTTTTCAATTATGTTCTGGATTTTTGTAATGGTCAGAATAATCGTAATTTCTCCATTGCACACAAAGAAACATATCTAATTTATTGAAATAAAGCCACTATATGCAATAAATAGTGACTGTACTGCAATTAGAACGCAATATATTTCACTTCATTGTGCTACCACCAAAAAACATTTCATCCTGTGATATAAAGGGAACATTAATCTTCAGGCAGGCAAATACACACTGAAAAGAAAAACTCTCCTCTCTCTGAAAGAATGCAAGTTCACCACTACATACTTTCACCTTAAAACACTTGGTATATTCAGCAGTTGGCTGAATAAACTGTGTCAACTGAAAGCTTCGACAAACCATTAAGAGTAGAAAATAATATTTCAATTGGAAGGGACCTACAACAATCATCTAGTCCCAAATAGAGAAAAAATAAAGAATAGAGAAGAAACAGAAGAGAAGGTACAGAACTTCTAGTTCAAATTAAAGAATGCTTTCACTACGCATGATGAAAAGGAGATAAGAAGAGACAGATGATGCAAAGGGGACAAAAAAAAAAAAAAAGAGTTCTGTGGATTTTAGTTGGTTAAGACTGATCTTTGCAGATTACTTGCTTTGTGTACAAAAGTACAGCACACTTGAGTTGCTATTCTGAAAGTATAAATCAGGTACTTAAAACCCATCCAAAGTAATTTTTAATCATGGTTTTCAGCTTGCTTCTACTAACCAAAGAAAACCAGAAACAATCCTGACATAAAATGATATTGAGAAAATTCACCATTGTGATGTGTTCTCAAAACTTGTGTCTGCTAGTACAGTTTTGCAAGTCAAATTAGCAACAACATACATGGCAGTCTGAGCTGATATAATCCAAGAGCTCCCCTCACTTTGTCTCACATTTTCTCTTCTTAATTACCACATTGCTGGAATTTATTACCTTAACTGTATATGATAATACATGTTAAAGCAAAGGATGCACATCCCTACTCATTTTACAATTTGTTGCACTTACATAAAAGTTCATGTTTATATATAAAATGCAAAACCTAAATACAAAAAAAAAAAAGCTTCTTTACCCTAAAAGTATTTTTATATTAAAGAGTATTTTCCTATTTCTGGTGAATAGTTGAAACTGATCTTGACCACTATTCAAGTCTAGTTCAACAGCACTTATAATTAAAAGCCACTTCTCTCTTGCTATATAACAATTACAAAATGGAAGAGGAAGACCATATGAAATATTCAGTACAAAGGACTTACACACATCACTGTGCCAAAGCATCAAATATTATACTACCTATCACTATTGACAAATGAACATTCTGTTTCACTAAACCATGCAAAATTACTTGAATAAGAGTACTGCCTGTTAAGGAAGTGTTCACCCATTATTCAAACTAAGACAACTGCATGTAATTTGCAGGAGGAAAAAAATCAATTTTTTAATTACATTTATTAGCTTGTGGTACCACTACCACATCTATCCACAGTGGTAGGCCCTGGCAGTGCACATACCACAGCTTTCGGCTTTTTCCACACTGTTTATGGACTACTTCAATATAGTTTTGAAATACTATAAATAGTGGTATGGTATATTAAGAGTTTAAACAAGGAATGTCTAGAATTTTGCATAAGTGCATGTGTGGATGATTAATGACCAGTGATCTAAGAAAGAAATTTGCTTATGAGGAATTAAAAGAGATTATATTATTATTCACACTGTCAATAATGTTATAATTGTTGGCCTGTATTAGCTATATGTAGTGCTTGAAAGAGCAAATCTACATAAGATTTGCTAATCATTAAATGTGTTTACAATTTTGTATTTAATTCTTTACAGCTGGCCAAACTGCTACTCCTTCACATGCTGTTCCAAAATAAATGCTTTTTTGACAAGAGTTTCAGTTAGTTCTCAGTGTTATCTTAATGTTTGTATTTCAGCAACCATATTTTTCAGTGTTTATTTCATGTAATAAAGTAACAGCATCAGTTAAGAAAATAATAGAGAATGCAACACAGGTGGTGACATAATTCTAAATATACCACATGTAAACAGAAGTGATTTCTTATTTTCTTCCAATTTCTTATTCATTAAAATGTTTAGATTTGAGTTGAATACAAAAGTTTTGGATTTCTCCTGAGATTAAAGCAAAATTATATATTGTTTAGCAGATCTGATTTCAGAATCAGCTTCAGTACCAGTTAAACAAGCACACGTGATCAAGGCAGCACAGCAATTACAAAATATCCAAGTATGGAATTTTAGCTTTGGATTTTCACTTAACCTCCATCATCCAGTTCTGTGAGAATGTTAATAGTCTTTTAAGCTACATTTCAACAGCTACAACTGCAGACATGAACTACAGCATATTTCTTTACTTGGGACAGTTCTGTAATATCCTCTGCACCTGCCTATTCACACCTGCTCTTTGATTGGAAAATTTAGACATTTCCTTTCAAGTGTCAATTCCTTGCTGTAAATTCACTAAAAAAACAAACAAGCAAAAGAAAAAAAATAAACAAACAAGAACCTGTAAGCAGTGCTAATCACTTTGGAAAGTACTTTTAACACACGGAATATACTTAAAAACTAGTTCAGAACTTATCTCTCTCAATGCATAGTGAATGTTTATAAGAGCAGTGAATTTAACAGAGAAATGAGTACAACTTCAGAGAAAATACGATGCCTAATTTAAAAAAGGTTAAGACACTCATGCCCCTGACTTCATTAATCCACATTTTAAGGCTGTGAAATATTTCAAAGTTGTTAAATAGCATGGAACAAACAGTGCTCACTTTAGGTCTTATATGACTATTTGCATAATTAAAATGAACAAGTTATGAACTCAAATTGAAAGCTTATCCAGATACTACGGAAATAACAGGCATGCTGCCACTGACCTCATAGCATATCACACCCTTCATGAGGACAGATAGGTGTGAACTAGCAGAAACTGAAGAATAGTGAATAATAAAATCAAATGGCTATGATGTTGACACTAAAAGAATTGATTTACAACCCGCATCTTAATTAAAAGTACTTTTGTGATGTATTCTTATACATAAGCAATTTAATAAAATGTAGCTATAAAGGTGAGCTGAATAGTCTAGACTGATCTGAACATGAAAATGTAGTATGTATTCACGTATGGTGTCAGACAGAATTCATGCAACAGAGTTGGAGACAAAATCCAAAAGTGGTGAAAATCCACAGTAGAAATTGGCCTAATGTGTTTTTCTGGATTGTTAACAATGAGAAACACAGCTACTCACTTCCATAGGCATTATTCTGCCACGCATTGTAAATTGTGAATATAGTAACATTCCTGATTCTGTATTTAAGCGGGGGGGGGGGG
>WTSP01011194.1:64772-79977 GCA_025331215.1 Actenoides lindsayi
TGCAGTCGCGGGGTGTGGAGAGGGGGCGGGGGGGGGGAGGGGCAGAATACTAGGATTCTACTCATACTAATAGGAAAAATTAAAAGAGAGATTTTTAAACAAGTCTATGTTTTTTATAAAAAATATGACAAAATATGACATTTCAAACTGCTAGAAAACCCTTCCTAAGATATCTGGCCAAGCAGTAACTGAGTGTTCTAACAGATATCCCAAATTATTACCACCAAACATTTCCTGGAAAAGCTATCATTTGAATATTTTTATGACCCTTTGTGCAACTCAGAAGGTAAATGGCTGGAGAAAAAAAAAGGGGGGGAAGGGGGATGGGGACAGAGCATACAGAAGTATTCTTCATTGATTTTTTTTTCCTCTGTAGTAAGTCTAGTGTGCAAAAAAGGAAAAGTTTTATTTGCAAACTACAGAAGGTATTAATATACCTTTACTATGATCAGGACACGTAGTTTGATATTTAATTGATAATTAAAAATGCATTGGGGTAAATCAAAGTTTTCAGTGCCTCATTTAGAGAAAGAGTTCAACTGCGGGCAGCAAGGAGTTGCAGTGCCCACATTGTGTGCTAGTATTCTCAAGTTTTCCAGTTCAGGAATCATTAGGTGTGTAACCAGTTCCACTCAGTGAGCATATCTTAACAGAAATTTGTGGGATTACACTTAAATTTCTGTCTCCAATTAAGAACGGTTTTTTTGTCTTTTTAGTCAGTATCAAGTATTTCAATCAATTTACCAAAAAAATTAAGAAAACAGCTTTCAGACTTGAAGCCTCCAGTAAGAGCATGAAAGTCTGAGCTTTACTCCATTACACTGGTCACTCTTCTGGATTTGGTATTAAATAAAACACATTTTGAACACATTTTGTCCATCTGGAATAGATTAGGCAAACTCTTGGTATACCTTATACATTTTCCACCCTTCTATCCTCACAGACTCAAATTTTATAAACTAAATCAGAATACACATCTTCTAACTAACCAACTGTAAACTCAGAGTCAATGGATAACATGAGAAATTATAAGTAACAGCCTTTTTATTGATTAGAAAACATTCCACTCACACAGTGTGCTTGTTAATTAGCTGCAAATCACCTGCTCGTTGACATTTGCCATGCAATAAGCAGTTTTTCAGATTCACATTCTAGCTACATTATTGGTTCACGTGAGTTCCCTCAAATCCCACAGTCTATTTGATTCTCTTCAGCTACAAAATCTAGGAATAACTTTTAGGATACAATTTACACTAACTTCCTTCCTCCAAAGACCCCAAAAATTCACAGCCAAGAGCAAAAATCTGAACATTTAAGGTCTTATTCTGTTAACGTGAAGTAGGGGAACAGAAAAAAACCCACCCAGCAGGCGTATAACTGTCACATAAAGGCGAATTAAGTAATATGCCAACTAATTTTATTCATTTCCATCTATTTAATATATTTCTCTACTTCCTGTGTTATTTAATTTTATTTTCTACCATCATTTCACAGCCTATAGCCTCTCAGATCACAAAAAGACTATAGAAATCCACTGAGGGAGAATTCTCCACTGAAATCTTTGCATAAATTTTTCCCCAGCTGAACATGAAAGACCTGCCATCTTGGAACATGGATCTAGTCCCACATGTATCTAAAGCAAATCATCTAATCAGAGACCCTGTATTGCTGTAATGGCTCACAGTTGTTACACTGCTTCTCTCAGCCACAACTTCTCTTTTGTCAGTCTTAGGGTTGTTGTTTCAAAGAATATGACTTAGGATAGTGAAGACCCACAAAATGTTTTCAACACAAGAATAAGCATTTAAGAATTGTGGTAACAGCACAGTATCTAGCAACATACTGATTCCATCAGTCATTTGTAGCTGGTCTCTAAAAAGGAGTGTAAGGAACATGTCATGTATAGAAATCCTGATACAAACATTCCTATCATGCAAAGCACTGTGCAGACAACATCAATACCTTACTTCCCTCAATCTGCTCCAGCAGAGTCCTAGTATATATAAAGTTTTGTTGGGTTTTTTCCCCAAATACATAATACTGATTATACAGTCAGCTTTTTCACTTACACCCTTTTAACTCCCTGAAAACAGAGAGGCATAGGGAATTTGCAGTTATTATTTGGAGAGTGGGCTCCTCACATTTTAAGTATCTGCTGTGACAGTCACTAAGGGCAACATATATACCTCATCTTTTCAACCATATCTCTCAGAGAAGTAATCTTGCACACTTACTCACTAAGTCAATGGACAATCTTGGAATTTTTGTATAAAAATCAACTAAGGAAAACCAGCATCCTGTCAGTGGCTCAAATTCACTGCAAGGAACTCCAGCAGAAAAATCTGAAAGGCTGCATAAAAAGCAAGGGTGAGAAACACTTAATGGATAAGTCAAGGATGTAAGAAGCAAATAGATACAACTGTCATCAGAATTACTTCTTGAAATGAGAGCCCTTCTCATTAATGGGAGGAGAAACCACGGGATGAGAATCACACACAGGGCTCCAAAGGAACAGAAACACTTCGGATGTCCATATTTATTGAACAAGGTTAGGAAACTGTCCTGAGAGTTCAACATATATATAGAAAATAAATCTTTTCAACAAGTCAAGAAACCCAGAAAAAAAGTGGAAAAGTGCCTCTGAAAAGCAGCATAACAATCTTGGACCTGCAGAAGGAAAGGAATGTGCAGAGTCCCAGATGGCCCTACCTCACTACCAAATGCCTTAATCTGTACAGAATCTGATGGGGAAATGTTACATGCTATTACAAAATACAAGTATATTACTAACCTGTAAGCATAGGTTAGTAATATGAGAGCACTGATACACAAAAGGACAAACAGTGCCCATAAAATACATTTCCTTTTAGGACTGCTGTCAGCATGATGCAACTACCAAATCATCCCTGGCTGACTAAAACACCTAATGTTATTAAAAAAAAAAAAGAAAGGCATGAGTGTGGTCAGTGCTACACAGGTATGCAAAATGAAACAAGAAATGTTTTGCTCCTTTCAAGTATCTACAGCAGTGCCAAAAACACTGCAGTTCTTTAGATTATGAACCACAAGATTTGCAGAAGTTTAGGATTACTGCCATATACATATACTTTCTGGACCCTTAGAAAAACTGGCAGCACTTGCCTGCACAGGGAATGCGTAACTCACAGACATCCCCATGAGGGCACATCAATGGGGGAACGACTGAAGCATTCTGAAGTTGATCTTGTACATATACAATAAACATAAACCAGTTTGGTAAACTTTCTCTCCTTGAAAGGTTTAAAAATCCACCCATTTTGCAGTAATGCTAATGCCTCCCATATGGGCTTCAGCAGTGTTGGTAGAGACATGTTGCATACTAATACCAGGGTTAATACTAACAGCAGCCACACCACACTGCTTAGCAATACTTACTGAATTACCAGTACAGTGGTACCTGGCAAAAATACAAAAGTCTGTGTTAAGAGAGAGCTCATTCACTGTTTCACAAACATTAAAATGTACAAGCCCATTTAAATCCCAGAGAAACAGAATAATTATACCATCTGTGTTACTGAACATCTTTACTAACACCAGCCTAACCTTCAAATCAAGGTGTATTTGTCTTAATCAATAAAAGCATCTTATGGCCCTGATTCTTTATTCCGGCAAATAAAAATTCCTCCAAGAGTACATCATCAGGGCTGCAGGAAAAATTGTTGCTAAAGCAATAAATCAATCATGAAACTAACTGAAGTGGACTCCAATCCAAGGAAAAGATTTTTATATTTCAAGATAACCCAAGTAATTAATTTCAGAAGTTATGTCTACATAAGTGTTATCTCCAACAGTTTACCAGGCAAGGAGGGGGAATGAAGGATGCAAGTTTCAAAACTAAAGCTTTATTAAATTTTTGCAAGGAATCACTTGTTTTCCTATAAAAGCGCATAACTGCATCAAAGAGATCTTAGCATAGTGGATTTGGTTTTCTTTCTAAAAAAAAAAACAGCTGTTGGTAAGTGATGCTACCAAGAAATGACATTTCACGCAAAAACTTTCGAGCGGTACATCTGTTTAAGTGAGTAAGGTTTCAAATGTTTTTCTGCTTAAAACTTTTGTATCTCAAGGACCATGTTCTGCCCCTTTAGAGATAAACTTCCACACACAAGGGCTTCTCAACTTCATCCTGAAACTTTCCTCTCCAGGGGTTGTTTGTTTGATATGCCTTTTACTGTTATCTACTGACACACCAGGAGGCAAATTAATAGTTCTGGACCTTTCCAGATCCTCCTGCGTTCCTTCCAGCAGGCAAAGACTCCATTGATGAAAAATTTAGAGAGTCATTCACACATGTAATTAAAAAAAGCCCAAGTATTTAGTATGGACAAATCAAACTAACCAAAGGCATTTTTAAAATTTTGTCATCTCCTCCTCCATCCCTGCTACAAAGTGTAACCTCGAACACAATCCCCTGGCCTTTACCATTCTGTGCATGTGCACAGGACAAAGAATAGTTCTGTCAATAATGCATATGCTTGCAAATTAACCAAGATATGGCTGAGGTATTCCATAATTCCTACTTTATGATCTGTAATATCAAGAGAAGAAAGCAATTGACTGAAATGGAAAGGAAGCCACATTAAGTGTTCTTCAAAAAGAAGTAAAAATATTACAGTGTACATTGTGACCTTCAAAGTTTTGTGGTTTTAAAATTACGGAGACAGTATTTCTTAAGGACTTTCTGAAGAAACAAAAATAGGAAGCAGGCTACAAATGAAGGTTAAAAATATATATAAATATGTATCAACAAATAAATAAGTAGTAACTTCAAAAAGTCAAAAAAATACCCCTACACTGGGGTGGGATGCACAAGGGAAGGTATACAGAGACTCTCAAAACTTATACTGAGTCTTAAAACGACAAATCTGAGAACCCGACATTGTGCTAAGAAGTGAGATGATCACATCCATGATGGAGAAATACAGGAAGCAAATGCAAAGACTACTTTTCATCTACCAAAAGATTTGAAATAAGAGAATCATATATGTTTTTCTGCTATTGCTATTAGTGTGTAATATGAAAGAATGTTAAGGATTCACTAGGTTCATCTAAAATCAAAGTCACTTCATGGGAAAAAGAGAAAACATTGTCTTAACAGCATTACACTATTAATCAATCTTCCTGCTTAGTATTTTTACTTTCACCTGCATTCAAGAACCCAATTCAGACAGCTATGGGATAAAATAATAAAGTCTAAGACTTAAATGTAGTCTTTTACAGAAGAAAATCTAGGTGAAATTTCAAACATGAAACAGTACGTGAGCTCACGTGAGCAACATACTGTAGAGCATGCCATCTTCGAATGGATAATGGAAGAAAGACATCTGTTGCCAAGAACAGCTGAGGTGCTCTCTGCATTTGAATGGATGAAGATGACAACTCCTTAAAGATTTGATCCCACTTTTCAGATAAACATTGTTGTAGTTGTAAACTGAAATACTCAGCTAGGACTAGGTAATATATTCAAATACATCAATTACTTCCTGAAAAATCAGGTTTTGATCAACACAAAACTATCCTTAATGTTGAACTGAAACTTTCCAATGTTCCATAAAACAGTAATACACAAAATGACCAAAAATGGTTCCAGTGTCAAACTCAGTGAAAATGTAATAACCCATATGAAGCAGAGCAGCATCAGTGGTACTAGTTCAGGAAACTGCTTTCAAACCACTATTACAGAAGCTAAAAAATAACTTTATATTTGGTAGTCTAGGTTCAAATTCCATCAGGTGTAAGCTGTTATTAAAGACCTCTCCACTATGTTATGAGTTTAAAGCACTGTGGCTATACCCTTCTCTTTTACATGTAATGTATTAAATCTGGTTCATCGGGCGAGATACAAAATAGAAAGAAAACAAGCATGTTACCATTTCAACAATTTATTTAATATTATTTAAAGTAAATGGATTTACATGTTTATATTAATTTATCTTTACTCATTCCAAACTAAAAGAAAAAAAAATAATTCCATTTTTCACATATGGTGATACATTTTATTAGTTAAGATCCAGGATAGCTAGCAGTTTCAGTAAAAGCCTGACTGATCCATTCAAACTGATCAGTGTAGCCTTTGGGCATATTTTTATAAATTACAGTTATTATAGTTAAAAAAAAATTACAATACAAGCATTCTATCACGAAATCATATATAACTGACTTTAAAAGTACAGTGATGCTTTATGAAGGCAGGTATTACTATCCTGCAGATACTACACTGAGGCACTTTCTTGTTTTAAAATACACACTTTTAAAATACAGGTATATACCAAAAAGTGTAAACTTCTTAGAAGCTAGCTCAGAAGTTTTATATCATCTAGGTCCTTTTTAAAAGATAGTATACACAAGTCCTAAAGAAATTCTGCAACATACTTAATATAATTAAACTAAGTCCCCATAAAGAAGACTAAAATAAGTCCTTAATATTTCTTATTTCCTGCTGAAAAAAAAATAATTTTCAATGGATATTATTTGTGTTCTCTGAAAACTTGCTCCCTTTGAAGTTCAAGGCCTGCAAGTTAGCACTGACTTAAGACTTCATCTGGAACTCAGAACTGTTCATAACTATACTGCACACATTCTACCAGAACAGGGAAGCCAGTACAGACTACACAGTAATAAAATGTATTAAAGTACTAGAGTGAAAGAAAACAAACAACTGTACTCTGCAGTGCCAGAATAACATTAACAAAATGTCAAGTTATTCAGCCGTAACAGTAAGAATGTAGTGTTGCAAATGCAGCTTATACATATATATTGGGGAGCGTCGACTGGAACAATACCACCTACAGATAATATTTTTCACTCGCTGTCTAAATTACACCAGTAAAAGCCTCATGTGTGTAGCACAGCTGTAAAGATGTATTTCATTTCTCATGCAAGCAGTCTTAGTGAAGGAACGTTGTACACAAAAAATTGAAAATAAACAATTATCTTTATGAAAAATCAGAATCTTAGGACCTCAGAATTTAACTATATTTTATTTCTAATTTCATCCCACTTATGTTTATTAGAGACTTTAATATTATTTTTTAATACTTCTTGGACTATAACAGCTTTCTAAATCACTCCTATATTCATTCTAATTGTTACCATGTGGTATTAATGACCACATGAAACAATTAGATTTGAAATATGAATGCAAAATTACATGCAAGTAATTCATAGCTTTCCTTTCCTCTTAAATAAGAAATAAAAAATTGTTCCTTATACAAAACCAATAAAAAAATCCATCCCCATAAAAATCCAGCCACTTCTACTTATTTTATACACAATATGCCAGAAAATATCCGTTATTTTAATTGCTATTTAAACATTTGCTGCAGTGAACATAACAATTCCACATATAGGTTACATAGAAAGCAGTACAGAATGTGTCCTGGAAAGCAGAGACTATAAAAAAAGAGACCAATCCAAATCAGTGCCGCTGCACCTGCTGCTATTTAAACAAAATAGAAAAGAATAAATAGTGTCCTTAAACAATGGGGAAACTGGTATCCCCAGAAAGCACAGTTGCCTACCCATAGCTGTAAAGGACCAACAGGAACACTTTTATCAGGATTGCAAACTTACAGGGCGAGCTGTGTTGAATTTATCACAGTACCAATGGAATAGAAGCAAATAAATTGGCACATATTGGCCTTTACCTATTAAATATGTCAGTCCTCATCTTAATTAAGCACAATAAATCAAACCAGCTACAAAGCAGATTCTCACATTGCCTGAATCTGCAAGAACCTGTTTTTCAGCAGAAATACTATTACAGTAGTTAGGGTTCTGGCTTACAATTCTTATAAAAAACATTATAGATGGTTAACAAAACATTTTCCGTACTTTTTTGTTCTCCATAATCTTATGAATTCTTTTCAATTATAAAAGTATAAAATGTTAAATAGGATCTATCTGTTCTACTGGAACACTTTGCATTTACAATTATGAGGTGAGAATAACAGCAGAAGCAAGTCTTCTGCAGATCTTACCTGTCCAAATTCTTAATCTATAGTTTTATAGTCTCATATGTTTAAGACAAGCTATCTATTAATTTTAGTCCTCTTAAAATCACCTACCAGTGACATTACTTTACAACTAGCCTACATATATATAAAGTAAAAACACGAAAGCTACAGAAATAATAAAATAAACACAATACTTATAATGACCATACCTAGTAATAAGAACCGCATTATCATGGTGGGCAATCCCATTTTCTGGAATGGTGTTTCCATCACTTTGGTGGGAGAGAATGGATTTCTGCCACTTACAGAAGCTATCGAGGGACTTGTCTGCATGGTGGTTTATCTCCAAGTTTGGCTGCAATACAACATGCATACCAGAAATGTTCCAAACAAATTACTAAGGTCAGTTGTTAAGCCTTTTGAAAACTAAAATGGGACTATAACTAGAAGCAGTGTTTTCTAGGAATAAACTCTTCTTGCCAAATTTTATCTCTGTAAAATCTGACCCCAAGTTCAGATGTGTATTACTGAGCGAGCATTCTTTCTGCTCCAACTTTAATAACGATTATGTCAATATAAAAAAAAATAATAATCAGAATATCAAAATAAAGATCAAAAAATAAAACTGACATCCCCGAAGATGTATTAATAATCACCTGAAGAACAGATATTTTTGAGATGATACATGAGGAATATTCCTTTGAACTGTTTCATCTTGATTAAAGCAGTGAAAGATGACAAGATAGGTTTTGTACTCAGATGCAGCCATTTCAAGTAATACTTAAATGAAATCATATTACACAGTAATTGTATTTCAGAGATATAAAGCTTAGTGCAACAGCTCTTACCTGATCTTCAGTGAGGACAATTAAACGAGTCACTATAATATTCACAACGTTTCCTAGACTGGAATCACGATAAAGTTTGGCAACCTGACCTCCAGAAAATAAGAAAAGGCACAAAGTCAGACAAGAAACATTACTTGTTTCCTAAGTAGTTAAAATTTAACCTATTTTCCACTTAATGACAGTTAACACCATGATATTCCATTATCACCTGATAAAGAGGTTTTTTGTACCAAAAAAAAAAAATAAAATTACCATTCAGTAAAACAAACTTCTTAGGTCACACTTTTTGATCAAAACTGTTTATACCTTGTTTCATAATTCATCCAGCACAAGGAGTGTTTAGACTGTTGATTTAAACAGAACTGTACAATCTAAATGTAATCATATTAATTTAAAATTAAAGACAAACAATTTAAAAGTGATCACAGCATACTTCTCGACAGAAACAGTACTGTGTTTTTCCCATGATACTAACATTTGCCATATGATATACATTTTAAAGCATTACTCATGACAGTGAATAAATACTTTACAGTTGTTTTATCATTTCAGTACATGCACATTGATACGAACACAGAGAGGGATGAAACTTACAATATTCATTACACTCAAAATGTAGTGTTCAATGTCTTTGCGACCATGGTATCCCACCATCATTTTGTCTGCTACTACCAGTGTTTCCACAAACCGTTCAAGGCTTACTGATCTCTTCTGTCGACTATGACTACTTAACGTCTCATTGACTGGAAGTGAAGTTGGAAAAGCAGATGCATCACTCATCCACCAAGGTTTACTGCTTCTTGTGAGGTCTTCTAGGAACCAAAATAATTAAACACTTCAGAGGGGTCACTCATAAAACTCACTAAAATGCAGCTGTTCTATGTTGAGATTGCCACCTTCAAACTTCCAATAAGAAGTCTTTCTTGAGGCAAAGAAAAATTAAATCTGTTCTATTCTCTTATTTATTTTCAAACATTTTAAATAATGGAAAACCAACTGAGTTTTAAAATTCCCAACTCTCCTTGACTTTGGATAAAAAATCATCAATCTTCTCTCAACAGATAGGATTAAGCACATCTATGTTAATACTAAAGACTAGTTATAATCAATCACAAGCACATTTCAGAATTTCAAGCATAAGAACTAGACAGCTATAAAACTTAGAAAAACATACTGGAAAATGAAAACTCAAAATTAAGGTAAAAGGTAGCAAAATATACTAAGAAATTAAACATGCTGATAAGGTACCAAAAAAGATTTTTCCCTCCTGTGAAACTCTGTAATTATTAGGCAATTATTCTTACATGTCTTACAGTTTTCAGGCCAAATAAATTAACTTTCTCTTCAGAAAGCTATCAGATTATGCTTTATCTACCTTGTGAAGTAACTGTGATGGGTTGTTTAAAATGGCTCGTCATGGGATAATATCTATAGTTATTTTTAACATTAATTTTTATTTTAAAATGTTGATTCTTGTACTTGTTTCACGTAAATAGATAGAAAAAGTATTTCTTGCATGCAAGAGATTGACTATTAAAAATCCTCTAAATTATCAGCAAAATCAACAGTATAAACTTAATTTGAATTCCTGTCCTCAGGACAAAATTGAACCTGCTCTTCCCTGCAAAACTAGCATTTTTGCTTGTATCAAATATCCCTCTTCTATGAGAGCCCACAAAGATCTCTATCTTAAATTTATCAAAGTATATTATTAGTCTGGTTTTACCTAAGTAGGATTTCACAATACCTAAGGTATTCTTGCTAGTTATGGATGAACATAAAAATGTTAACAGTTAGATAGATTTATAATTGCCTGAACAGGACTGCTCAGGTGAACTATTTCTGAGACGCATCCTTACCTCTGCCAAAACCATTTTAGCTAAGGATGACTTGAAATAGGATCAGTACCTTCCATGAAAAAGCAATGCTTTATACGATCCAACTAAGCATGCTATTTTCAAAGAGCAGTAACTACACCACAAAGAATGCATGTTCACGTCAAAACCAGCAATACAAAGCATTCCCACTGTTGCAGTGCTCCGTATATTTTGAGGCCACAGTGTTGGCTTCAAAAGGTGCATATTTTAGAAAAGTCAAAAAAGTAAAAAAAAATCCAAAACAACCTGGTAGTTTTAAAAAGGCTGGTAACAAAAATGTCCTCATTCTGCAACGGGTAAAATCCATTCTAAAAAAACTGTATCAAGCATGAAAGCTGAATCCTGTTGAGGATTCCATAATACATACTAAGCATTTTCCTGGTTTTGATCTCTATTGTAGGAGATTCAAAGTTGCTTTAATTGTTCAAAGACTTTCATCTCATTCAGGAATGTCTGGAATTCTCTGTGACAGCTTCTGTACTAATTTTTTTTTTTTTTAAATGCATTCTTCATTTTCAAATAATAAACTGTAATGTTTGAGAGTCTGACACTCCTAGAGTGCTAGAATTACTTTAGAAATACAATACTTCTTCCACATCCATTCATAATTTTTCACTTAAATACACAAATCTACTATAAATATTTGAAAACTGATGAATACATGCAGAAAACTTCCAGAGGAAAAAAAAAAAAAAAAAAAAGAAAATATTATTTTGTGCTCATCTTGATACCATCTTTCAAAGGTCTCAGAAGACATCACAAAAACAAATGTTTCTCCTTTTCTTATCAGATGAGAAGCTTAGGCTTCAGTTTGTCTAAAAGTAATGGGAAAGCTAGAAACTATCCTGAGTACTTAGGCTCACACTCCAGTATCTACCAGTGTTTATGCTGTTTTACTTTAAAAACACTACAAAATGCTGACTGAATTTTCTGTAAAAGGTTGAAACATATTGAAAACTTCATTAACATATTTAACAAAAATAATGGCAAGCTATGTCATTTTCCCACTATATTCCTTGATTAAAAAAGAAAACAATAAATAAATTCATTAACATCAAACATAGCTACCAGGAAGTAAAATGGGAAAAAAAAAACCACACCACAGAAAAATACCATAATTAACCCCAAAATAATAATTGTAAAAGCAGAGATTTGGGTTCTGAATTGCAACTGAAAAGAAATCCAAATGTGTGTAGACATGGAGTTCACAAAAACGGTAGCCAAGATTTCCTAAGTCAGTCTTCTAAACACATTAGGTGGATATTAAGGTAGAATCATAGAAAGGTTAGAAGGGACCTCTGCAGATCATCGACTCCAACTTTCCTGCCAGTCACAATCCTATCCAACACAGCATTCTGCAAGATAACCCAGCGGCCTCAAATCCCATTGAAGCAATTGGAATTTGACAGCGATCAACTTCTTACCAAGGCCTTAATGCTTTGAGATATATTTAATAAAACATAGTTAACTTGGTGATGATATACACATGAAATAGTAATTTAACTTTTTTTTTTAAGCATTCTTATGTCTAACTGCTCAAAATCACATTTAAGATATTAAAATCTATCCCATTCTCTTATCTGAAATCTCCCTGCCTCTCCATTCCTAGTCACCATAATTCTACTATCTACAATGAAGCAGTCCATCACTTCCTTATCTTAACAAATTCTGCTCATCCTTTCACCAAATTCCCCACTTCACTTTCTATCAAAGCTTCCAAAACCAGATAAATGCCTGAAGATGACTGTAAACCTGGCTTTAGTCATAGGGTCTGAAAGCTGTGAAACTAAAAATTAAAGTTTGATTTTAGCTTTTAGATATTATAGGGATGCTTTGGATTCTATGTCACTTTTGGATAAAGCTGTGCTCACAGCGCTCACTAAAGAAGTATAAAGGTTTTGGTACCCATGAGGAGAACATGAAGATAGCATTTCATCTGGAAAAGTAAGACTTTGCCTTTTAGGGGACAGCACCTTTTTTTTCAGAAATTTTCATGGCATGTACAATAGGAGAAGGAGCAACTGAGATGAATGAACATAGTAATAGCCTCAGGCTCACAGAAAGCAGTGCTTTAGTATTTCAATAATTAAGGACTTCAGGATGTGACAGATATGAAAGATCAGGAAATGCACAAGAGCTTCCAGGAACAAAAGCAGCATCAAATATACAGAGGAATAATAGCTAAAGATTATTACATGTTTCACAAAAAATGCATGCAAGATGCATAGCTCTGATCAACCTATGATCCATACGACAGACACCACCAGAATGACTGAATGCAACCTGCCCGAACTATCTGCCACAGCTTCATCCTCATTTCATAATCTTTCCACTTACTTCAATAAGCTTAAGTGATAGCTTTCCCTACAAAATGAACATACATTAGTACTTTTTATTTTACAATCAGTTAGCAGGCAGTAATAGTTAGAATTGTTTTGCAATATTAAATCATGTAGGCAGAATAATGCTTCCAAACTAAAACAGAAGTTACATACATAAAGTCTGACATGCCCTAACCACAGTTAACTGAAACACTCAGGAAAGACTGTCTCCTAAGCACGGGTCTTTGTAGACAATCTGTACTTTAAGTTTAATCACTTGATGCCATTAGAAGTTATAGCCTCCAAAAGAAGCTGCAGTTACATCAATGAATAGTAATTTTATTTTAAGAGTATTTGTTAGCCCACCCTGTGCAGTGAATCTCTTGGAATACAACTGTCCAGGACTGAAATTTTACGAATAAGCTATTTCTGAGATACAAACAATGACAAGGTTAGAATACTTTTCTACTACAAAAAAAACCCCACATTTTTAGTGTTCTAAAATAACTTGTCACGTTTACTTCATGCTGTCTTCAAGAAGTTAGTTTTCAGCTTCAGTTTAAGCAAGTGAAAATCATGTTAAAGAGTACCTGAAAAGTACATCGGTGGAAGTTACAACTGCTTTCAACAATCAAAACTATATAATCCTTCCCATAAAGCACCTGTAAATCACATATTCAACTATTGTGGAATAATGTTATCCCACTGAATGAAAAGCCAGTAACAAAACACTACAAACCTCCATAAATGAGAAAGATGTAGACTCCAGTTCCAAGTGCATTACTATTCACAATACTAACACATTTGCTGCATGTCAGGGTTGCTCGAATGAGATGAAACACAACTAAACATTGAGCTGTTATACTTAGTCACTCAGTCATGCTTTCCAGACGGAGAATGAAGAACACCTAGCACATTCTGAGGAATCCTGTGCTAGTTACTACTATTGTACGCAACACAGGCATAAAACAAGATTTCATCCGTCTTAGTTTTTGAAAGACACTAAACTCTTGATCTGAATCTGAAAAAAAAAACCAAACCATGAAACTACTTTTCAACAGGGCACATTGCATCACCCAAAAGTAGGTTTCCCATTGCTACATTCACCAATGTCCTACATGTGAATCAAGCAAGACATCTTAAGTTATAATTTTTTTAAAGAATGACACTCATACTCATTTACCTGAGACTCCACAGTGACTGTTATCATAGAGGTGTTGCAGGTGCATGGTAGATTTTTTGTATATAACATGAGGATGACCATTCTCATAATTAAAGTTACTAGACTCTTCTGTTATATTCCTTAAAGGCTCAATAAAATACTCTTCATCTTCTGTAGCAATGACTCCATGCTTAAAGAAGAAAATAAGAAAAGAAAAACTTGCAAAAAAACCCAACATAAAACTCATATTAAAAAACTTAACTTTAAAAAAACCCCAAAACATATTTGACTATCATCTGTCTCTGAAGACATCCACACCTGCAAGCCAAGACAGAACACAATGCATGATCTAGCTCTCCTCCACTGATTTTATTGGGAGCACAAGTAAGCACTTAAAAGCAGCAGAATCAGAAAAGAATAAAAATATCACTGCACTATTTCTGGAGTTGTTTCTCGTCACTTTCAGTAGAAGTGGTTACATAGCAAGATATATTCTTCGTATATCACAAATAATCTCTTCACAGAAATGTTCCAGAACTACATGATCCATATCCATTAAAAGTGATACCAAGTCAAAATGGCCTTGTTCAAATGGTCAGACCAATATCCCTCTTACAATGCCACACCAATAGATGCTTAAAGCTACATACTGCGTCGAAGAAAAAAGGTATGAAGGAATAATTTTAGAAAAATATATTCAGGGAGACTATTCAGCATTCTACATCCAGATGCTTAATTCCAAAACTGAGCTAGTTACTAAAATTAAATTATTAACTTAGGATATGCCATCTACAATGCATTTATTCCTTAAAAGGTCTTGACACAAACCTGGCAAATCTACGTTGTTGCACACTGTGCACTAGACCCCACTCTCCATAACAAATGAACATTTTTTCCCCTCATACTGCAGTGAAAAAGAGTAGATATTCTGTTCTCATAACTTTCACATTTGTGAACTCAGATCCTTCCAAACAGGAAGCGGTTTATGGGGGAAAAAAAAAAA
>WTSP01011194.1:80077-91650 GCA_025331215.1 Actenoides lindsayi
TCATGTTCTAAGGAAAGCCAAGTCCAGCGGAGGAGAGGGAGGGGAGGAGTGTGGGAAGGAAACAAAAGAGGGGGGGGGGGGGGGGGGAGATTTCAGGCCAGCTATGCAATTTCCTGAACCTTCAGCAATTAAAACTGAACTTTAGCAGAAAGTCCAGGTTTTGGATCCTTTCAGATACAGAACTGTTGGGGAATAAGACCTGACAGACTCCTACATCTAAAGTTGCTAAAGAAAAAAATCTGGTATCCATATCTAGAAAATTCTGAATGTATAAAGGGAGCTACTCATCAGATAGGAGACTGGAAGCAGGACCTTCTGCATTCATATCCTGAATTGATGAATCACAAATTTCTACCACACCTTTGTGCTGTAAAGCAAGTACTATGTATAAGCCTTTTTTTTAAAGGTTTGGATTTTTTTCCTCCTCCAATGAGACCTCTATGGTCAGCCATAAGACCAGTTGCTACATATCTGCTCTAAATATCCTAAAGCTGTTTCTAATATCAGGGCTTGCCATCATACTCTTGGTCAGAGCTCCCATCCTGCTGTTTTGTACATCAAATGCCTGCTGTTCACTCCTGAAATAAGAGGATTTCAGTATCAACATAAAACTTAGAAAATAAAAAATGCTCTATAGCACATTGGAAAGAATAGTGTTTTCCAAATATAACCCTAATTTTTAAAATACATGTTAGAACACATTGCAGCTTTCAATTACACATTCCTTACATAGTGACTGTAACAGTAAAGTGTTTCTCTTCCATGGTATTCATTATGAACTCAATTATTTACTCAAGAAGGTAACATCAGGCTCTATATTCACCTGGAAGATGCTGGTATCAAGTTCCACTCACAATGCCACCTTGTTACTTGGAGTCTGAGATTTTACTAGTACATCGCTGCTTAAATAGTATTGAAATCATTCACTGGTATACTGCTGCTTAAATTGTATTGAAAATATAAACCAAATTGTAACTGGGTTTGCCAGATGTGCAGAAAGAACCTTGACAGTCTGGACTACATCCAGTCTGGATGTCAGACATCTGGGTTCAAACAACTCCTGAGCCATTACAAGTTCTGCTATTATGTTCCCACAGGAAGAGAGTCCTGCAGAGTGGTTCTGGCCAACACCATCAGGCTGTCTGCTTCATGCCAAGTCTGAGGAGACAGAGGTATCATCCAACCTGTGACACTGCCTCTACAACAGAGTTGGTCTTAACCTAAATCTGATTACTCCAGAGCACACATTCTTCACCTCCGAACCCAAGTGCAGCCAGGTTAACGAGTCTAAGCATGAATGAAACATTTGTATCAGATACTGCAACTGATACTTCTAAGCAGTGGGATGACCTCAGTGGGAGTGAGACAATTCACATGCCACAAACACTTAATTGCAGCATTAGTTCTCTATACAAATCACGTATTTGCAGGAGCAAATATTAAAAAACTATTATGAATGTCTACAAGCTATTTAGTTCCTTCAGATACCAGCAATGAAAAAAGTTACAAGTATCACTAATTTTTCCTGTGTCTAGCTGATATCTGCCTGAGCACTATGATAGTTTAAGGAAAAAAAAAAAAAAAGAAAAAAAGAAAAAAAGATATTTAAATAACATTCAATTGAGGAACTGCAAATAAATTTTAAGTTACACCTACCCCCAGGTAGTCAGGACATCTGTGCAGCCAGTTGATAAACCCTGGAAATGCACTTGCCCTGCATATGCCCTTCACAGAAGTCCTGCATACATACACCATTTTAAACTCAACATATTAATTTGGCTTGCAAACAAAACTGTTCTTCTAATAATAAACTGAGACAAGGGGTCTTGTTGAATCACAGTGACTGACTCTGACGTCTGTACATAACCTATGTCACTGACAACCAGCGTTTATTCCGAGTTTAGAAAACTCACACAGCTAGAGATACTTCCATTGCATAGGCAGTCAGTAATGCCTGATTAATAGTGGGAATTCTGCTATTATATCCAAACCTACATTCTAAAACCCCTTTTTTGTCTTATAAGCTACTATTTGAGCAAAACATAATTTCAGATGGAAAAGATTGAAATAATGCCCTTTTAAAGCATTAAACAGAATTGATTATTTTTTTAAGTTTCCCTATTCAAGCATTTTGTAAATTAAACTTCCACTCCAAAGCATAAGAAATATCAAGACATAAAAGTGACCAGTAAAAGGTTTTGATAAAACACCATGAATTTAAGAAACAAGCCTCCCCAAGTAGGTTACTACAAGCAACATTCCCAAGATGATTATCTAAACCAGATTGGTTTAGGTCCTTGTGTTATCCAATCCCACTAGAGACTGCCAACTCCTGCTAACATATGTAAGGTCTGGATCCAGCAATTTGACATGCTCAGGCAAATCTATGAATCCACATGGAGTTCCTCTGAATTTGTGAAAAGGAATCTTTTTCTGTCAGGCTGTCCAGCTGGGGCCTTAACCTCCTTCAGATGGGGGATGTCCATCAGTTGCAGAAGCAAACTGAACTATGAAGACAAGTAAGTGCATGCCTTTTCCACACAGTACTACTGTTTTACAATTTCTCCATGCCTTGAAACCTTCTAGACTTTCTGCTTTATCCATTTTTAATATAAGGCAGCAGCAATGGAAACTTCTGAAAACGTGTCAGTGTTGTTCAGTATGCCTACAGCTGGCTATACACTTCAGTGTGGTTTTATAATGGAGAAAAAAGATTGCATTAGCTTACTGTGCCCTTAAAGATGAAAAAGAAAGCAATCTGGCCTGACATAGTACATCATGGAGTCTAAAAAAGTACCTTAAAATTAGCTTATATATAATTTTCTGAATACCAAGTCTACACTGCAAATACATATTAGTATGTATTGAGAACGCCAGTATGTAATGAGGACTCCAAAGACACTGATCTAAACACTAAATCTTCTTCAATATTGTTTCAGATCTTCATAAATTATTTTATAAGTTACACATTTCTTACATATGATTCAAAAATAACATACCACATGCAATTTATTATCCATAAAAGCATTATTTATGGTAGAATCAGCCTTCAAATAAACTAATTTAAGAAGAATATGAATAACTTATACATACATAGGTTTAGGAATACATGAAACAAACATGAAGTCTTCCAGCAAAATAATACTTCCTTTAATCAAGTTAGGTCATGCTGTTAGCCACAGCCTATGTCTTGTGCTTTCTTTATCATTTCTGTGCCACCCAACACAAATGTTACTCAGTGCATGGAACTTCACACACCATGGAAATACTTGGCCTTTTATATTAAACATTTCCTTGGAACCACAGTAGCCTCAAAATGTGATTTAGCCTCTCATACATTTTCCTAATAATAATCACTTTCTACACATTCTAAAATACTTCCCACTACTGAGCTTTTCAGCTAAAAATGAGAAAATCCACTACTGTGGAAAATCTGAGAACTCAAGAACCTTGGCACCTGGCAGAGAACAAAGGTGGATCAGAATGTAAAAAGTTTGGTTTCTGCTCAATTCCACTACTTTAAGCTTCAAAATGTTTCTTCGGTTAAGACTTGCTCCCCTCATAATTAGACAAACTTCTTTCCCTTGAGGTGAAGCTCTTCTCTCTTCAGACAGTGTACCATTCTTTCTTCACTTCTTCAGTATGACATACTCAGCTTAGGCAATGACTGAGTCTGGTTGCGTTGCACCCAACATCCAAAGGCCCCAAAATGCTGCTTGTTGCAGGCTCTTTCATTAGAAGGCAAAACCTGCAATCCATCCACAAATGTAACATCCAGTAAAATAAATATGAGTTTTGAAGCCAGCAAGCCTGCCGGACAAGACCTTCAATTTCCTCACAACTGCTCACTGGATTATAGAGCTTTCCTCATAACTTCAGACAATTTATAGCGTAACCAGGGCCCAGCATATGGAAACTGCTGGAATGAAACTTCAGTAAGTAGCAGCCTGTAATCTGGGGCACTTGGTAACAAGAAATATGCAAGGAGAGGCTGAAAGAGGGAACAGTGACAAGGAAATGAACCGACTGCTCATCACTTTTACTATAATGAAACAGAGAAAGCCCTCCTTGCGCTAGAACTCACCTCAGATACTACAGGTGTTCTTCAAAGTCATAAAACTTATGTTAATTTGATCATGGCCTCCCCTCACCAACTGGAATAACTAAACAAGAGTAACCCAAAACATTCACTAAGGGGAAGAAATTTGACTCATCTGGCAATACTGAGGCCTAGCAAGACAACTGGAATAAATGGAATTCTTAATTTCCTTGTGAGCAACATTCATTGTTAAAAGATTACTACTTGTTTTAGAGTTAAACTTTGCAGAGTTTGAGACAGATGTTAATCAAGGGCATATAGAATGTGACTGGCAGTCTCTGACAGACCAGCAATCAGACTAAAAATACAACTAATGCCTTAAGCATGACATATTCTGGATTATCACTAAGTCTAATACAAGTAATATTGTCTTCAATAATGACTGGCAACTACTTTACTAAACACGTTCTAACTAGCTGCTGTACAATAAAATATTTGTCAGTAAGAATCATCAGTTAAAAATAACTCTGATGGATTTATTTGAATGGAGTGGTAACTCCCATACTCAGTGCTCTGGAAGGCCCTGCCAACACTGGATGGCAGAGGAGTTTCTGTACGGTAGAAGATGATACTGAGTCGAACATACTACTGCAATCCTCTGAAGGAAACCTGCCTCTCTGAGAGAGACTTGTGTCACCCCTGCTGCTGCTTCTGGAGCATGACAGACACCTCGTATGCTTGCAACTAGGCCTTTCTACAAGGTGGTGCAGTGGTCACTGGGCACTTGCAGTCTGAAGACGCATGACCATGAAGAACTCGAAAGTGCCAGTCACAGTGTGCCCAGAGACTGGCTTAAGGCTGCCTTAATAGACAGAAGAAATACTAAGAGCTGATGACAACTAAAAGCACTGAAGATAATAATCTAACTGTGAAGTACTCCACACTAAACTTAACTTCAAACATTAAATTAATGTACTGACACCTAGAACCACAGAACAGGTGGCTTTACTCCAGAAAAATAGCAAATCTGAGGGCAGAGGGGAAAACATCCAGCAGTAGGAATGGAAGATGTCACCTCAGAGTGTGAGGCACGGAAGTAAAAATAAAGATTCTCCTTCACTGTGACACCTCCCATGATGCTAAATTCTTTGAAGAAAAGAAGTGTTATGAGGAGCAAGAGATGGGCAAAGCTGGTCAAAAAAACTGTTTCATCCCACTCTTGTTTTCCTAACATGACAGGAAAAACAAGAGTCAGCTGAGGCAAGAACAGGTGTTCTTGGCTCACTCTGTGGCCGAGGTCAGAGGGGAAATGAGAGAACAAGAGACCACCATGGCACTGACTGCAAGATCCAAGGGGGCCACCCAGTCTTCTTCCTCAACTGGCAGAAACTCAGGAGATACAGAGCAATGCAGCCTCTTTTGAAGAGCTGAGTCCTGAATGTGAGGATTTGGTCTCCATAATGCTTCTAGCTGAAAAGAACTCAAAAGTGAAGTCACTGAGTGTATTAGTTCAGGAGCTTAAATAACTGTGTCAAAAAAATGAGTATATGAGAACTGCAAAACCACTGAAAATTGTACTTAATTCAGACCTATCTGTTACAAGTCTGCATTAACCAAACCATGATACTGCACCCAATGGGACATTATTTTAACAATTTTTGAAAGTGTTCACTTAGCCATGGAAATCCCCATTAAATTTTTTCTCCTCAAGAGTACTCCAACATGTTAACCTAGACAGTGTATCAGGGATATCACAAGTAGCTTGGTGTAATGCGACACATCCAGGTCTGAAGCAGCTTGCTTTTGGTTGTAAATAACATCCCAAGATACATTATTCAACAGAACTTACAAGAATAAATAGGAATTACTTTAGCAAGTCTGTGTAATCCTTTTTTTTTTCCTTAGCAATTAGTTATATCTGCCTGTTCCTAAGAAGACTGACCAGTACTCTGCTATGATTGAAACCAGAACAAATAACCATAATATATAAATATATTGTTACTAGAGAAATTACTGGCTTTTGACTTCATATTTCCTAGTCCAGCCCTTTTGTTTTAGTATTTTGTTACTCAATAGTCATATGTGTGTGTGTGTGTGTTTGTTTTCCAATTTCTTTTGGGAATATAAGAAGCTTCTCCCCATAAAAGTACTATCAGCATGTGCTCAAGAGATCTACAGTAAAAATGAGATGTGAATAAAGGAGATAAGAATTTCTAATCCTATTTTTAAATGCAACTGTTTACAATTTGTAAACAAAATATTTCTAAAAAAAAAAAAAGGTAAATAACTACATTCTGATCAGCAAAGGACCTGCTTTCCTCTTCACTCTCTGAATTCATAGCAGTAGTAACTTTTACACCAAGCAGTTCCTCTTTCCTGTTACTCAAAAAATTCTAAACCCAGATTTTCAAAGACGGTAAGCAGGAGTTGAGTTCAGTCAACATCTCTCTGGAGAGATTCAGCATCCTGAAGGATCCACTGTTTCCTACTCCCTGCTCCTTGAGTTTACAGCACTTCTATAACCAGTAAGGTTCTCAGCACAGACATAATCTTGCAGCCCTAGTGCAGACACTGTAAACATTGAAAAGAATGCCTGCTAAAGGACTACAAAACTGGGTCTTAGTACTTACAATTAAGCTTGAAAAACTGATGACTAATTTTCCCCAGGACCCAGATCAGGTTTTAGGGGTTTTCTGCACCTTCCTGTCTGCTTCCTTCCCACAGGGGCTCAAAAACTGAAAGATATTCCAGTTAAGTTCTTCTTCGGTAACTTAAAAGGAACAAGCACACAGTTATATCAGGACACGTAACATGCACTTACCAGACCATTGCAGTTGCTTAAGGCCACTTTAGTTGTACTGTGTTGGTCTTGCAAATATCCTGTGTAATGACAGTGGTCTAAAAAATCGTGCTTCCATTGCGGTCCATCTTTCCCCCAGTACTCTACTGTAAAATGTCTGGACACCAAATCTGTGTTGAGAGTCAGGTTTAAATGAAAGTGCTTGCCATAGGCAGAAAGTTTAAAAAATAATTTAGATGCTGGTGGTTCTTGGTCATAAGGGTCTGTGCTCCTCCTCCTTCTTGAGGGTTTAACATTTTTCACAGTAAAGCTGAGGAAGGCTCCATTTTGATCAACCCTTATTGGGATTGTTAGTTGGTAGTGTTCAAGGTAAGACAGGAATTCCTCTTTGTAATCACAAGGTAAGACAGTCCGGGGAGTGGGCATGGAAGAAAAGAAAACATAAGAGGAAACAACAAGTAGTAGTATAAACATAAACCATACTTGGCTAAATACCATCACCCTCATGAGTAAAAGTAATTTTCATGTAAATGCAAGATGTAGCATTTTACTAAACAAAGTAAAATGTTTCTTTATTTCAAGTCAAGAAAGTGGTTCACTTTCCTATTAACTTGGTATCACTGGAGACACAAAAGTTTAACTACCTATCTTTTCCTGTTTTACCCAAAAGGCATAAACATCTGGGTCAAAATTCTAGCCTAATAAGGACACGTTGTTCCCAGTGACACCATTCAAAGACAAAAGGTATTAGATTGACCTACAAGAATAACAACCATAGTAATGAAAAGTATTTATATTGTAAAAATGTGTACATGGCTCTTTATTTCATTAAAAACCTACAAATGTTAATAGATCAAAGAAAGATTAGATCCCTAAATTCTAGTCTAAAGACACGTTAATGTTGTTATGGCAAGTCTCTAAACTATTATCAAGTACAACATTTTACTAGACTTAATTTGCAATGCTTTCCTGTAGTTAAAAGCAGACAGAAAGAAATTAAAACAACAAAAAAGAAATTCAGATTTGCTGAGCTTAAATTTCCTTGACAATGAATCATGATAAAACTAGGAGCAGAGCCCATATGATTGCATGAATTATATAAACATGATTTAGAAAATATTCGCCAAAAGCAGTGCAAAAATAGATGCTTCTTGTCAGCTACAGAGGTTGGACCCTACCTTGAGAACTATATGAAAGCCTGTTGTCACTGTGAAATTCCGATGAAACCATGACTAGGCTCAAAATCCATGTCCACGTCTTCCAAAAAATTTCCATAATTTAGAAAACCAGAAAGGTCTTTTTTTTCCCCCTCCTTTGAGAGCTAGTTGTGTGCTACAGAGTTAACTCCACTCCAGAATCACACCATAACAGCTATATTTACTTTATACGATTTCCAAATTAACTATTGGATGTTCCAATTTTTAACAGGTACTCTTTTCCAACAACCTGTACTTTCTTCTATATCTGCAGTCATTTTCTCAATTCAGAACAAGTATTTGTAAGATTCCTTAAGATATCAGTAAGACATTGGACTGGATAGTTACTGAACTTGCTCCATTTCTTTTCCTGAAAAACAAAAGGAAATTAGTCAAGGCAAATTCTTGCTACTAAACCAGATGTATACTGCAAAACACTAAACCATCATAACGAGCTACGTTATGTTAACATTTTTAGGGACAAAGGTCACAATCTTACAAAAAACATGAATTACCATGAACCTTGAACAGCAGATCCATACAGCTTACGACCTGCATACCAACTTCATTTTAAATAGGCATAAGGATTCATAAAATTAAAGTTTTATTGTTGCTCAAATACTGTGTTCAGACTTGTTCCAGCTATAATCAATGCTATGTACTCATTGATTTCAGCAGTGAATAACTAAACCAAACACACTGGTACACAAAGAAAGAACCCAGGAAAGAATCCAGAGTACAATTATCTGATCCTTCTGCAGAATGTATTCTTTTATTACCTGGGCCTGGGTTCTGCTTAGGAAGGCAGAATTCTCATTCACTTAAATGGGAATGCTGTATGTTCTAATACTAAAGTACAAATTTCAGTATCTGAAGCTATTCATCATACAAATTGTAACTTTTCAAATATTTGTTGTCAAAAATGGGTTTTATGTATCTTTAACTACAATTCGATGTAGTAGAATATGATTGTGAGGTTTTTGGTTTTTTCATTTTGCAGGTCATGGGATTGACCAAACTACATGTTACTTGCTTTTTGCTTTTTCTTTTTCTCTTAAAACACCTTTGCAGTAATACTAAAATGCAGCTCTAGCTGCAGCCAGAGATTAAATAGAAGATCTATGCAGTCAACTGTCGGTCCAGTATCATGGGATACCAAGCCATGTGTTGTGTCAGCTGGTACTAATCAGTCCTCTTAAGCACTGGCAGCACACCTGTGCATAAAGCAACTCTGCTGAGGCAGACAATGGAGAAACAGAACACCTATGAAAGGAAGACTGTCTGAAACCAAATTTCCAAGAGCATACAGAGTCACTTACACATGGACCAGATAAATTTGCCTTTCTAAAATTCTGGAAATGATTTACAACATTTCTTTCAACATTCTCCTGCAGCCAGTGGCTTGTTTGTTAAGTAAAAGAGTTGTAGCATATCACCTCAAAAAAAACCAAACCAAACCCAAAAGATGTAAATCCTATTTACTAATATCACAGAGACCGTTAGGAAATTTGTAGCCAATTTTAAACACATCTAATTATTATGGTGTACATGAGGTTAATCTGGTCATTCCAGTACCTACTTTCTAAATATCTTTTGAGACAGCACACAGGATTTTATAAGATACTTTGCAAGCATATCTTGGGCTTAGTAGTATTTTTTCCTGGGAAAGCATGAGGATTTGCCATTCGCACAAGGCAAGACCTCAAAGCATATTAACAAAAATCTCTGGTCTTGCCTTCCACGTAAAACCTTTATTTCCTAGCTAATATCTAGTTACAGCTTTTAGACTTTTACACGTTTTGAAGAGATTCATTCAACCCTTCACTTTTCAGCTACATTAGTACACTAAATAATGTGCCTGATTTCTAATCCGAGAACATCTATTCTCAAAGTCCGGTCACGGAATCTTGTTTTACCCCTGTCTGCTAATGAGCTACTTTCTTCTCCTTGCATGGATAGCAACATTCTGATAAAGCACCTCTTGACACTTTCTGATAAGTTGCTCAACCTATTTAATCTACGTCACTCTGTACAATCCAGTTTCCAGATGTCTAAATACTTTTGCAGGTTTTTTTCTGAACACTTTCCAATTTGTCAGCATCCTTTTTCATCCACAGACACCAGAACTGGACACTGTATCCCAGTAATAGCTCGTTACTTCCATATATAGAGGTAACATTGCCTCACAGCTTTTACTTAGCCAAAAAATCATTAGTGGGGAGCTCATGTTCAGCCTGTTAGGCTGATAATAAGTCATCCTAACATTAAAATCTCCTGAAACTGTAGCACCTAAGCAGAATACTGGACATAAAACTACAATGCTCACTACTTAGACACCAACAGCCCATGTGGTGAGTATTGGACAACAGTGTCCAACAGCCACCCATGTTGTGTATTTGCAGGGGTCTGTGAAATGGTGTCCCTCATTCAAAGCTTCACACAAGAAAAATCTCTTTTCACATTAAGTTTGCTGGAAATCTCAGCATCATTTTTAACCTCCTTCCCAAAAGTGTTTTACCCAGCTTGAGCACTGATACAAGCAGACCACACATATCTGTATTAACGCTCTGCACTAAGGAGCAGTAATGAATGTGAAGGATAGGGTAACTCCAGATAGAGTAACTTCTAGTATTAAGTTGGTAAGAACCTCAAAGCATCCACTGTCTATATCCTTTTTTCCTTCCACCTGGCTCAGAAGCATATAGTCACCATTCCACTTTGACTGTTGTCATGATGACACATTTCATCAACCCTATGATTGCAATAGGACGTGCTTCTGGTGGCTGACCTACATATTCAATTTCTGGTAAGGACAGGGATGGCTCCATGTCTTAAACCACCACCTAAAACCCCAGGTTGCGCCTAATTACAAAACTCTGCCAAGCAACAAAGAAAAAGTACAAGACGTTTTTCAAAACATAAAATGTCAATAAAAAAGCAGGTGCATGGCACTGGTATTTCTGTGGAGGCACTAATGACAACAGTGACAGTCTGTCACTGGTGTCATGAGCTCTCTATCAATTGAAATTCAATAAGGACAAAAAAAATGCCATGAACAAGTATTAGAAGAGTTTGGGGCAGAAATTTAATTATGGGGATGTGACTAGCCAAACTGCTTAGACCAATCACCTTGGGAACCTCCACCTAAGCAAAGCTGCCTTGGGCAACTAGAGTATCCCTTAAACTGAAGATAGCTGAAGTTTTAGGGTAAGTCAGCTGCCTAGAGACTGCTATCCCAAGAGCGCCACCTTCCCCGCGGACTGCCATGTTCACCCCGCTCCAGGGATCTCCACACCCGGAGCGTCCACCACAAAACCGTCAAGCCCTGGCGCGCTAGGTGGAGACGACGAGGTCTCCCGGTAGCATCCGAGGTACCGAAACAACACGACGCCGCAGCGCCGGGTCACACGGACCAACCGAGGGTTACGCGTCGGGGCAGAACGGACAGGGACGAAGGGAGCGACAAACGCGCCGAGCCCCTGGGCGGGCGGGACCCGGCGGCGCGGGGGTGGGTCACCACGTCCCGGCGCGGGCCACC
>WTSP01011195.1:0-37344 GCA_025331215.1 Actenoides lindsayi
GTTAGAGATATTCCCAAGCCAATACTATTTCCAAAAGTTGCTGGATTTTTTTCCCTGTCCTCTCTGTATCTCTGCTGCTGCTCCGCCCCTACAGCCGTCACCCTGGGAACCTGATGAGCATCGAGGTAGCTGCACAGCAGATACTGGATCCTCAGTATAATTTTTGGCAGTTAATTAGCAGCTCTGCTACTTGCATAAAAAATATGGAAAGCTTTAATTAGACACAAAAGTATCTGAAAAACTAGCTGGCAAGTAGCCCTTCTGTGTTTGAATAGGTGAAGGGCTGACACTGAAGCGTGGCTGTGCCTGTAACCTTTGTAGCTCTTGGATAAAACAACTTTATTAGAGAAAAAGGAGAAAAGGAAATGGAAGAGTTTCCTGTTTAGAGTCAGAAGAGTGTTTTCTCTACTCAGTGCCCTACACTGGCTCCAAATGTAGTTTTACATGTCACTGTCAGGAAGTGTCCACTGCTGCTCTTTATTTTTTTGTTGCGTGGGACAGAAATCTTTGTCATCTCCAGCAATCTTTGCCTATTTCAGTGTCTCTCAAAATACTGGCAGCTTTTGAGTTTCCTTTTCAGTTGTCTGAACAACGTGTGCCTGCCTTGAAGGTCAGAAGTGAAACACGTCAGGCTTGTGGGGTGATGGACCCCAATTAAACCGCAAAAGCTGGATGGTGTTTGGAAGAGGGGGAACTATGGGAGGCTTTTAACTGCAGTTTGAGTGGTCTCAAGTTCTGTGCTGATGCCAATAGCTGCTGTAGAGAGGTTTTGTTTTGAGACTGGAAAAGATGTATTGACTTGGGAATCCAGGCACTGCCTTACAGCTTATGTTTAAAATACATTATTACTCCATTGTGTGATTTAATTAGCTAATGAATTTAACATTTTGGATAATACTGTTACTAATATTTTAAGAGTCTCTCTGCCATACTCTTTGCTTGCCTTAAAGCCTGTAGCAGTCCTCTGGGCTGAAACTGGAGGAACCATTTCAAGCCTGAGGTAATGAGAAGGGTGAAACCCAGATCCGGATCTCACACAGCCTGGTGCAGCTGGGGTGCAGGTCTGTGTTTGGGCTCTCCACGTGTAGGAAATGCTATGATACTGAAATACCCTGTGTGCTCAGGCTTTTTTTCATGCTCTTCATCACAGAATCACAGAATTACTGAGGCTGGAAAAGACCTCTGAGATCATCAGGTCCAGCCTATGACCCAACACCGCCACATTGGCTAGACCATGGCACTAAGTGCCACATCCAGCCTTTCTTTAAGCACATCCAGGGACAGTGACTCTACCACCTCCCTGGGCAGTCCATTCCAATGTCTGATCACTCTCTCTGTCAGGAAGTGCTTCCTGATATCCAACCAAAACCTCCCCTCTGCCCTCTCGTCCTGTCACTAGTTGTCTGGGAGAAGAGCCCGACCCCCACCTGACTACACCCTCCCTTCAGGTAATTGTAGAGAGTGACAGGTCCCCCCTGAGTCTTCTCTTCTCCAGGCTAAACAATCCCAGCTCCCCCAGCCTTTCCTCATAAGACTTTCCTTCTAGTCCCTTCCCCAGCCTTGTTGCTCTCCTCTGGACCTGCTCCAGCAGCTCAATATCCTTCTTGAAGTGAGGGGCCCAGAACTGTACCCAGTACTCGAGGTGACATCCTACATCCTGCTGGAGTTTACTTAGTTTGCAGAAATTGAAAATAAATTCATCAGGGCAAAGCATTTCCATTCTCTTTTGCCTGCCATCGGGCAGATGAGCCTGGACTGAACACGGGAGGCAGCTCCTGTCTGGCTGTGCTGCAAGGGGACACCCACCCACGGGTGCGGAATCAGGGGAGCAGGGATCACCATGCTCCCCATGCACCTCCAGCCCCTTGGGCTGGGCTCTGTCTGCTTCCCCACCAGTTCCCTGGTGCTGGAGGCAACTGCTCTTTCCTTTTATTGTTTGGGTGTCTGGTTCAGCCTGCAAAATCCATTTAGCTGCTGTGCATCTGCCAGTGTTCTGCTCCAGAGATGCTATTACATTAAGCTCCAGATCGGGGAGATTGCAGTAATATTTTTACACTAAAAGATGCGTTGTCCTAAGATGCCCCTGATGGCAGGGGACTGCTGGCCACCATGCATCTTCATCTCCTGCCCTAATTACCTCCGAGCTGAGCATCTGCAGCCGTGCATTGCCGGCAAAGCTCGTTATTTTGGAAAGCAGAGGGAAGCTGCAGGGCAGGGAATGACCCCGGAAGTGGGATAAATGCTTTTCATCTCTCTCCAAAATCGTAACCTATTTTTGGATCGGTCACTGAGAGGATTCCAATTTTATTAGCTGAAATAACCGCAGACTGCAGCTACTCACCAAATGGCTGCAGTTTTCTACCCGTATTTTGACCTCCTCTGGAGGTTGGTGTTTGTAACCTGGACCAGGCTGTGACCTGTTGCTGGCTGCCAGCTGGGACAATGCAGCCGCTGCTACAAGGTATGTGCACATGGTTAGCTGAGGACGTACAGGGGTTTAAGGTTGTGCTGCTCCCCATCTTCTTTAGAGTCTCCATGCAAAAGTAAAATAGAAAAAAAAGACAAAGAAAGAGGCCTTTTAAAGGAGAAAGGGATAATGGCTTTATTTCAGTTATTTTCCTGTGTTCTGCTATCTCCAAATGCCAGCTATGCTTGAGTATCAGTGGGAGGTATGTACCAAACTCCTTCTTATATTCCCTGTGAGTCCGTTCTTTCTCTTACCTTCATCTTCAAATGCCAGCTCTGTGATACAGACATGAAGCTGGTGTTACAGGCTGGTGGAAACAAGAAACCCAAGTCACATGCATCAAATGATACAACTAGTGCACAGCAGATCCTGTCTTGGAATCACTCCTCACTAAATCCCGGTGCAGGGAAGCACCAGCGGCTGCTGGTGGTCAAGTGTGACTGTCCTGCTGAGGGTTCCCACTGTGCTGCCGAGTCCCCCTGCCCTCTCTTTCATGTTATATGCTGATTTTAATGACACAGTGGAGCCAGATCATATACAGGAAGGAAATCTCCAGCTTTAATCATTCAAGTCATGCAGTGCTGGGCTGTGTGGAAGCTCCCGGTGTTATTTTATCAGCTGGGTGCCACTGGTTTTGCATTAAACAAGCAATTATTGCATAGGCTGACACAGGCTCCTGTGTGATGCTGAGGCAGGGTCATGTAACCTGGAAGGGACAGTGGTGCTGGGAGATGCTTGCCATGCCACAGACTTCCTGCCCAGGAAAGGCAGACTTCATCTACCTCTCCCCTTTGGCTTTCAGGCAGGGTGACTCAAAAAGTAGAGTTTATCTCTTTGTCCCAGTAAAACAGAATTTAAGCAATGGGTTTGCACGCAAGCCCTGAGCTTCAGAGAGGTTGAGTTTCAGGATGGGGAGGATCTGTTTCGGGGTGTCTTCATGTTTTGGAGGACCCCAGAATCCATCCTGAAACTCACCATTCGGTCTGTCTGGCGCCACAGTTGTATTCTTCACACATGTTCACCCGCAGGCCAACTGAATAAGATGTGCATTGCCACGTGAGCTCCTTGACTCAGTAGCTGAGGCCATAGCACTCATGACCTGCCTTTCTTCATGCAGATACCACATTTTTGGCCAGCAGGATACAGCTAAATTCTCCTGTAGGTTGCAAAGTGCCCAGTTCAGCAGACGTCTCCCGATATTTATGCTGTTTATGGGGCTGCAGTTCTGTCCTCAGGTGGGGGTAAAGGTTTTGTAACACTGTACTGCAAGTTGGAAAGCGGGAGGAGGCTTTGGCTGCTCTGCAGCTTGTGATATTCTACAATGACTCAGAAAGGGAAATTTTCTGCCTGAGGAATCTGGCAAGATGTTACAAGCCATGAAAAGGGACTTGTCATTGTTGTGGTGACAAGGAAGGTGAAAGAGAGATTGATGCAGGAGCTGAAATATTCCTCTGGCACAAGAAGCCGTGAGACATTTAAAACCTCTGAATATTAGATTGCAGTCTGAGTGTCTCTTTGCAGTTAATGATCTGACCAGAAGCACAGTGACAGAATAAATCCATATAACTAGACACATCTCCTACTTTTCCTTCTGTTTTGTCTCCTCTCACACAATTCTCCAGCATAATTTGCATGTGCACATTAATTAATGCCTGCTGCAGCATGGAAACATGTAGGAGCCCAGGTGGCAGTCCATACTGCAGACCTCCCTCAGAGGTGGGAGACCTACTGCAGGCACTGCAGGGCTGCTCTCCCAGCGCCTAGGGCTTGGCTGGGACATCAGACAAAGTGATCTCACCTTGCAACCCATGATTCCACCAGCAAGGAGTGAGGCATTTTGGCATTTAGTGCTCAAACAACTTTTAAAAAACATAAAAAGTTTTGGGTAGGTCATGAGGGAGTGATGCAGTGGAAGAGCCTTAAAGGCGTGTGGAGCCTTCTGAGAGCTTTGGGCCAGGGGAGTTGTGCTGCCTGCCTAGGAGCATCCTGAAGGCCCACATGCAGAGCAAGGAGAATAGAGAACAGGCTGACCTGCAGAGACCATGATCCCTGCCGAGAGCTTTCAAATTGCTGCCTCTTGCCATTCCTCACTGGAAGAAGCAGCAAAGGAAGAGCTGGAGGGAAAAGAAAAAAAAAAAAAAAGAAAGAAAGAAAAATTCAGCATGGTCATTTGGGTGAACTGCATGGAGTTATTGATAACCAGAAATGAGTTGCTAAACAGTGCTTAGGGAAAATGATTTGTAGAGAAAGTCACAGTGTGCAACACCTAAGGAGGGAGGGAGAGAGAGGGACTGCGTGTGTTAGCGGAAAGCGTGTTCAGGCACCATGGCGCAGCAAGCTGGCTGCTGGGGCCATTTCAGAACATTTTGCTCTATGGATTATTACTTTTGTTATTTACTCCTTTGTTTTTCATTACTTGATGGGTTCTGGAACTTTCAGGTTTTGACTTTGCAGAGGAGCTCATCTTGAAGCCACATCCTCACTCTTCTGTCCTTAGATCTACACTAATATATTTACTCCTTAGTTAAACAGATTTTCATTATCTTGAAGAACCTGTCAAAACCGTTTAGCTATGAAAAATCACTAACCAGTTCAGATATCTTCAGAAGGAGAATGTATTCATGGTGTTAATTAGCTCCCATCAACCTGTAATGTGTGCCTTTATCTACTCCAGTGTGCATGTTTCTAACCATTCAGTCCTAACCCTCAGAGACTCTGGACAGCTTCAGGGTACTATGGGCTTGGAGGGGGATGAGGTCTCTGCTGTGCAGTTTATGGGTCCCTGGTTGCTCACGCAATTTAAGGATTTTTGTGTCCAGATCTAGCCCTCAGTACAGGCAAAGCTGCAAAGCAGTTAATCAGCAATAGCCTCATCAGTAAAATTGAAACTCTTTTTCTCCTGGCATTTATCCACAGCATCTATTTGCGATCCCTTGTCTCTTTAGTGAAGATATGAGTCGTAGCTAATGACTCAGGGAGTATTTTCTGATATCATTATGCTTGGCTTTTCTCCTCCTGCCATCCGCTGTGTGCCTGCAGCCGTCCTTGGTGCCTTTCCCTTAGATAAACTGTGCGTGGAGCGATACAAAACTCTGACTCCCTGCAGCCTCGCTTGTCCTGCACGCTGGGAAAGCAAGCCTGGCCCACGTCCCCTCATATCAAATAATCAGCAACATCAGCTTGAATGGCCACAAACAGCAGCTCCCCCACGGGACACCCTCTCTCCCATCAGCAGATTTCCCAGGGCGCAGGGGCAGCTGTACCCGTGCTATCTCCGGGCTGGAACCGCCTCGCCTGTACACATCGCCTGCCTTGCACAGAAATGTTTATGATTTATGCGAGAAGGACAAAAAGCACTGTGAGGAGTGTGCTTGTTGATAAAGTATGTGCTGAGGTAAGCAAGCCTGGTGTTTCTATACAGACTGGGTCCTCCATAAAGGTGGATGAAGGCAACTCTGCCAAGCTCATGCTTAACTGGCACCAGCTGACCCTGGATAGGGGCTGATCCATAGCAGCTTGTTAAAGGATGATCCGGGTGTGCAGGGAGGGATTTATCATCAGTGAAAGTTTCACGGTCAAACATCTGTGCTTCATCTGCCAGGGTGGCATGTGGAAGCGGGAACCCTTACCCTTCTGCGTCTGGGGTGGCTAAAGGAGAAAAGATTTGGGATGGCTGTAGAGAAATCTTGTAATGTCATGTGGAGAAACTGGTGGAATTATCTGGGGATATCTACTTTTAGAGAGGAGTTCATAGTGGTGATAAGGTGCAGAGTGTATACCCAAGGTGACCCTTGAGTCCTTAGGGACCCTAAAGGGTTACCATTACTCCTTAGGACCAAAGTAGGACCAGGTTGTTAGGACTGCTTAGGACCAAGACACCTTGGAAAGAGGCAGAGCGAGCTTCAGACCTTTCCATCTGTGTTCTCCCATCCTGTGTTGCACCTTTGCCTTTAGCAATGACCCACAGTGAAGCAGGACAATGGGTGGGAGCTGCAGACAGCAATGCTGGGTACTTGTGAGCTGATGGCACAGCCAAGCCTGCTGCTCGGCCCTTTGATGGAGCAAAACCTGGCCTGGCTTGGTTTTGCATTTTCTTTTTTTTTGCTATAAAATAGCAACACAACTGAGCTGGGGTAGGGCAGGGCTCTTTCTGCGGAGCCCTGGCATACTCTGTGCTAATCAGTTAATCTCTGCCTGCTTCACTTTCCCTGGGTGTAGTAGCCTTATGAGGGCTTTGTGAGAATTAACACCTGAAAACTGCTTTGATGAGCACTACAATTAAAGATGTTTTGCATGTTCAAGGAATGACAATCGACCATCTTGGGAATATATTGCAGTTTGCTGGCAGTTGTCCCTCAGATGCTGTATTCTCTGAAGAGCAAAGGAAGATGTATCTGTTAATGCCTCCAGTAGGATCCAGCCCCCAAGGAGTGAGTGGGCTGCCTTCAATCCCACTGCTGCTGGGAGGGGACAATATTGTGCCCACAGCACTATAGCAGAAGGGACGCTGCTCAAAACCACCCTCCGCCTGCCAATTGTGATTATTTTTTCCATTCTAGGGATCTTTTCTGGTTCAGAAGATCGCAGGTCACCAGAATTGCCTGCTTTCAAGATGGCATGAGCAAGAAAATATTAATGAAGGCTTAATTCCCCAAACACTTTATTCCATTTTTGCCATTTGATGTAGCCTCAAACTGCAGCTGGCCACCCCAGTCTTTCCCATCCCCTGACCCTGGGTTTAGATGAGGGCCACAGTGCTACCTTATTAAAGGTTCACAGAGACATTTCTTTCCTTAAAATAGTTTAAGAAAATAAGATTTCATTTAACAAACCTATTTTTACTCTGACTTTCCTGTAATTTGCACTCAGGCCATACTACAAAATACCTGAGGTTGCTTAATGGCAGTAATAAAGAAATCATAAACTAAGAGGAGCCAAGGATGTTGGCCATTTCTTCCTCAAGCCTATTCATCAGTTTGTAGTACGTGTATTTATGTGCTGGGCCCTGCTTGGGTACTGCTGCCTTCTACAAACAGGCTTTCACCCAGCTGCTGCTGTTCACTGCCAGACTGCTGGGATCCGATCCTGCTTGGGGCAGAGCCAGCTCCCAGAGCTCAAATGGGATGTCTGGGAGCTCAGTTGGGTTAATGATTTGGCTCTTTGTGGACTGAGCCATCAACAAAATAGGGACCTGCTCAAGAAACATCAGAGGTGTCCAAGTCTCCTTTGTGCTGGGTGATAGATTGTTTTTTCTTAAATAGTTGCATTACCGCACTGAGGAGCTTCTCTTGCCGGAGGATAATTTACAGAAAACCCTGAGCCAAATGTTTAGACCCTGATTCATAGAATCAAAGAATCATTTTGTTTGGAAGAGGCCTTTATGGTCATCAAGTCCAACAGTTAACCTAGCACTGCCAGGGCACCACTAAACCATGTCCCTCAGCACCACATCTTCACAGCTTTGAAACCCTTCCAGGGATGGGGACTCCACCACTGCCCTGGGCAGCCTGGGCCAGGCCTTGACAACCCTTCTGGGGAAGAAATTCTTCCTAATATCTAACCTAAACCTCCCCTGGTATAACTTGAGGCCATTTCCTCTTGTCCTATTGCTTGTTCACATACAACATGTAGAGGTACAGCCTTGTTTCCACTGCCAGCCTGGCCTCTTGGTAGTAAAATGCAATGTCAACTCAAGGGCCAGTAAAATCGGGACCAAAGAGGGAAATAAAAGAAATGCCAGGACATGTTTTGTAAAACATATGTAAATATTTACCAGCTCCTGTTTACCAGCAAACAGACTTCAGTTTTTTAACCTGGAGATGTAGTCCAGGGGCATGCATTTTGATGTCTTTGAAAGCTTTCAGAATAAAATTTCAGTAAGTTTTCAGTCTCCTGCTAGTGCATGCCCCTTCCCAGAAAGGCTCCCCGGCACCCCATCCAGCCTTTACTATCACAGGCAAGGCTCAAATGGGACTGGGGTGTCTCCAGGATATGTCCTCCTTTGGTGCTCAGTAGCTTGGGAGGAGGCATTCAGGTCACAGCTTGAAAATATAACAACCTCTCCCCTTGATATTTTAGACTAATTGGAGATAAGAAGTGATGTTTTTACGGAGATTTCTTTTAATGGTGTGAACCTTCTTCTCATTTTCATTCTGAATTATTTATGGCCAGCTCATTCCCCCTAGTTCTTGGGTTGTTAGCTTAATTGTTTTCATTTTTTGCCGTTACACCTTATACATTGAAAACCAGCAGTTGTATCCTCACTCAACCTGCTTTTTTTTTAACTAAATAAGCCAAATTTCTCTAGTCTCATCGTAAAGTTGCACTTATTCCACACAATAAAATTATTAAATCTGTATATGAAGACATGATGAGGATCCCGATCACCCATCACAGATTATCTCTGCTGCCATGTGGAGCTGCTGAGCAAACCTCCACTGGTTTTAATTTGACCACCACATCCCCTGCCAAATATAAGTGCTTGTAAAGTCAGAGAAGCTTAAATAAAACCTTCTTTTCAAATGTGGGGTTATGTATGTATAGCCAAAGTAAGGAGATCAGCCCATTTTCAGAGCAGAGTCGCCTGCATCTCTGATGTCCAAACCTGACTTTGAAAAGTTAGAGGTCTTCCAGGTTTCATTTCTGGTTAATTGTCACTGGTTAAACTAATTTGCACTAAATTACATGAAACTGAAGGGATTTTTGTGAGAGCTACTTCTACAGTGCCTTTCCCAAGAGGTATTTCCATCTGAAAAGATAAGACGTTTCCTTAGCTCCCTCATCAAATTCCTCTACCAAACCTTCTGAATTGTGTCACGAGGTCTGCATGATGCAAAATTTAGCATCTTCACGTGTTTTCCTGAGGCTTAGATCAAAGTGGTTTAGTTTGTTGACATCAGGAGGATGGCTGTGCATGGAAGCGATGCCATGACACTTCGTCTGTTGCTGTATTCTCCTGTTCTCTTTCCTGGATTTGTCCATATTTCATATTTGGAGTTATAAATGAATCATTTCAGAGAGAAAACGCAGCTAAAACTCAGGGAGAGCACGTATTTGGCATCCAGTGCTTATGCGTTAGGTCTGTGCAAAATCTGCTGCTCTCCTTCGAGGCACCAAAACAATGTCCCCATTTTCTCTAGCAGCCAGCAGCACCCTCTGAGTAATTCGGAAATCTGATCTATTTAATTCTGCAAACCTGATGGAGTGTCTGAAATACACGACTGGGAATCATTTTGAAAAATTGTGCTAAGCAGTCTTTCTTGCTTTCTGAAATCATTTGAAAACACCAGTTTTAGGAAAACTAACCACAACCCTAGCAGAAGGATTAATTCATCTGTTTTCTTAAGGAAAAGTAATGACTATGGGTCTTTCAAAGCTCAGAAGGAGTCAGCAGTAAAACCTTCCCCAGAGCTGTCATCTGTGCCTGCAGATCTGTCTGTGATACTGTAAAATCAATCATTCCTCTTTGCCACGGCCAGCAAGTGGGAGGAGGCACCTCTGCGCTGGCATCTGGAGAGTCAAAGCTGCTGCTGAGACTTTCCCTTTGCTGAATATGTTGAGAGATGCAGCATCTGCCATGGTTCATGGCTATGAATATACATGAGGGAGATGGTTTTCATTTAAAATATGCCAGTTCTTCGTTACTGGAGATGCATGGTGGTGGTGGTGGTCCCTGGTGCCTGGCAGTGGGTGGATGGATGCACTGGCAGAGAGGAAAATTAAGCATTTTGCATCTGAGTGAAGCTACTGGGAAAGCTGAATCAAACAGTGGTGGCAAAGGGTGACAGGGGAATGACCTGGAGAAAAGCCTTGCAGGAAAGCTTGGTGAAGAGCAGGGTGTTAATGCTGGGGCTTCAGAGAGCTCGGAGACATTCCGGAGCACCACAGGATGAGTGAGGATGGTCCTGATGGAGACATGATGGATGTTAGCAGGGAAGACCCTGATAAGATTTCATCAGCATGCTGGTGTAAAACAGGTACTCCTAGAAGGTGAGCCCCAGGGACATTCAAATAATAAGAAGAAAAGGGGGGAAAAAAGCCTCTCGGGAGGGGGAAGCTGGAGAGCTGGGCTGGGTGACTGAGCATCACAGAGCTCAGCTCACCTCTGCCTACTGCAAAGCCCGTGGGCCTGCTCTGGTGTGGGTGGGACAGTTTCTTGACAGGGATAGAATTTTTTGAGCTGCTTTCCCACTGAAAAAGACATTTTTTCACATTTTCGCAGGAAAATGTCAGTTCCAAAAAAAAAAACCCACACCAAAATCCCCACACCAAAAAACAATTGTTTTTTATTGTTATCTGTTGTCAGTTTTGCTTTAGACTCTCCCTTTCCTCTCTGCAAGCTCTTCAGGTGGTGATTTATTCATCATTTTCAAAAGACTGGCATGAAGGTACCATGCCAGCAGAGACAAATATCCATAATTACATGAGTTACCATCTTATTTTGGTATTTTCCTTTCAGAAGAAGCTGGAAAAACTTAACACCCAAAATGCAAATTCTTTTTGAATTAATTTGAAACTTCTTTTTAATTGGTTTCAGAATTTTTTTTGGGAGGAAACCTATTGTTTCTACCAAAAACCTGCAAGCAAGTATTTTTCACCAGCCATGTCTTGTCATGGGAATTTTATCAGCAAAGTTTTGCCAAGGAAAAAGGTCAGGTAAGTGATAGTGGAGGTGGGAGTAGTGGCTCTTTTGCTCACGGAGATGTCATCTTTACAGTTTTAGAGATATTTCTGACTTGGAAGAAGATGTCACACGTTTCTTCTTCCTATTTCTCAGCCTGCATCTTCTCGCTCGTCAAGAGATGTTGGACATTTGGACCTGTTTGGCCTCTAAACCTTAAGGGAAATCAATTCACCTGCAAATCAATTCTCGACCAGGCGAAAGGTGATTACAGCTCCTTTTTTAGGTACTTGTGAAATCACCGTGTTACTTCTCTGAGTCTTTGTTCAAATCCCTTGAAAGTAAATGGTTCTGTGAGAAGCTGAGCTGACAGTTTGTGGTTTGCCTGGTCCCCTGAGTCCCCTGTCCTGCCCTGACACCTTTCCCTCCCCAGGTCCCCATGGGTCTCCACAGGTCCCTGGTGCCATCAGGCCAGGCTGGCCAGGAGGTGCTCTCCCCTCACCCCATTTTCTTTCCTGGTTTAATCACCACTTTCTTGAATTCTGAGCAACTGTGACACTCCCAGGCACAGTCCTCCCACCTCTGAGACCCTGTGTGCCCCAGTGTGTTCACATCCCCACTCTGCACAAGAGTTTGGGGTTGCCTTTGTAGCGGGTTTGTTCAATGATTAGCAGAGAAGTGTGAGGGTTATTCTGTTTGTATTGGCATCTGCTGCTTGGTGGAAAAAAGAAAGAAAAAAAAATAATTTTAATTGTGTGGGTGGTGGCTAGAGGTGATAAGTGCTGACTTCAAAGACTGCTCTGGCTCTGGTGGTGTTGAGTTCCTCCTGCATGGTCTACTTCATCATGCAGCTGTTTAATTACAACTGTATGATGATGTTGGAAGCATGCCCATCAGGTCCTCTGGGCTCTCTGGATAACAACCCCGGCAGCTCTTTAACATGGTGACATGTTAAAACCACAGACCTAGTTCTCCTGGGTGTTTTGGGTTGTTTGGAACCAAAACATCGCTGGGACCTGGCCACGGAGCTGAACCATGCCCCAGCTTTGGGCAGAGATGACAGATGTAGAGCCACCTACGTTTAATAATTTACACTGGTCTCTGAGTAGACCTCGGAGTAGTAGGGCTGTTCATCATTTGCTTGAAAAGCAGACTTAAGCATGATGAGTGTTTTCTTTGCATGGATATCAAGTATCAGTGAGGCCACAGAGACTAAGCTCTTCTACTAGCAAGAAGACTTTAAAGTCCAAATCCGCTTCATCCGTCCACCTCTACTGCCTGTGCCCATTATTGGTGGATCTTGATGGTCCCTGTACCTCCAAAACCTTGCTCAGATGTTGCAGTGATGCAGCAAAGCCCTCTCGGGGACAAACACACCTGGGGCAATGGTCCCACATGTCTGACACTGTCCAGGATGCACACTGTCTTGAGTCTTACTGACCCTTGGGTGGACCTTTAGGAACCTGAGCGGGTCCCAAGGGCCTAAAGCTGCTGAGCACCCCACAGGAGGGCACTGGGATGTTGCTAAACCAGAGCCCCAGCTCGCTTTCCCCAGTGCTTTTCCTTCTGCCTCCCCACTCCAGCCCCTGTGAGCAGCAGAGTGTGAGGCACCCTCTCCTTCATGACTCAACGCCGCTGAGGATTTGCTCTCCACATCTCCACTTAGAGTCTGCAAATGGAAATTAAAAAGCCTCTGAAAGAAACTGTAAGTAATTTCTAATGATCCTTTCCAGGATGTTTTAAAAAATGAAAAAAGCCCCTCTGCTCTGTCTCTAGTTAACCAAGGTCCTTTGGAGCCAGGAGACTACTGAATATTTTAAGAGCAACGCTATTTTGCAGCAGCTCATAGCTAATGAATTCCCAATTCATATTTCACAGTAGGTGAAGAAGAAAAGAAAATCCATTTTCATCACAGCTACAATGTATTTGCCAGGCACTTGTGGAACAGATTGTGCTCAGACCTGCAGCTTTAACCACTGGCACAGCAGAGATGGGACAGGAGGTGGTGGAGGCTGTGCTATAGTTGCTCTCCTTCGTCTGACACAACGTGGTGTGTCCAGACTACTGCAAGTTTTGTCTTTCTTGTGGGTTTTTACAGCTTGTTTCACTACAAAGCACTTGAGTGCTCACTGCAGTTCAGGTGCTCCGCTGTGTTGGGTGGCGGTTGATGAGCTGGAGGTGTTTCTGGTGGGCTCCTGGCTTGCAGTCAGCTGGGGATGGTGGTCCTACCTGGGGACCCTTCCTTTCCCGGGGATATCATGATGCCAAGTTGCCCTCACTGGTGGCATGTGGCATGGACTGTCCAGGACACAGCAGGCACAAGGAGATGAGCTGCAGTTGGCACCAGCAGGGAAGCCAAGCATGTTGGGTCAGCTCCTGGTCACACAGCCTGTCCGAGAGCCATCTGTCCAAGCAGATCCCACACAGATTAAGCTATTTTGAAACAAGACATTTTTTGAGAAAGGGTTTTGATCAGAATGGCAGTTAAGGAGCAATTCCACCTGCAGGGAAGATCTCATGCCAAAGCAGATATGTTTCCTGAACTTGATGGGCTCAGACATGTGTGCCTGAGTTAAGCATTGAGAGCTGTCTGACTCCAGACCAAAATGAGTATTCCCACTACCAGGGCTGGTGATGGAGAATGAGTGTCCAGGGAAGCATGGCAGGGGACCACAGGAGAACTCCCTTGCAGCACTGGGAACCGTATGCTGGTGACTGCTGGCACAGAGGGTGTTCACCTTCTCTCCTTTAAGGGTGACAGAGCCCCGGAACAGGGTTCAGAGAGGTTGTGGAGTCTCCTTCTCTGGAGACTTTCAAAACCCACATGGACAATGCGATCCTGGGCAACCTGCTCTGTGTGACCCTGCTTTATCCAGGGCGGTTGGACTAGATGATCTCCAGGGGTCCCTTCCAATCCCCACCATTCTGTGATTCTGTGGTGTCCACCTTATGATTTGTCTTCACACTCCCTGGCTGGAAGAAGATATAGAAAGTACATGCACATCAGTACTTCTTTCACAATATAAAAAAACATACATAGAGTTTGGCTACTTCAGGTCCAGGGTCCATTATCCACTCCATGCTATTAAAAGTGTGTATCTCAGAGGTTGCCAGAGCCTCCATTTTCATATTACTTTGCTGGGCACTTTCCCCATTTCTTCCTATTCTGCTTTTGCTAAGTGCCTGCAAAACCAATTACAGCAAATATTCCCTCATCAGGGCAAAGCTGCTTAATTCATGGTGCATTTTGTTTGTACGTGTTAATGCATCCACCTAAATTGTACTGGAAGAGACCTTGAAGGGAGTCACAGAGATACAACAGTCATTAGAAAATTTCATCTGCTGGCTGATCAACTGTCTTGATTTGTCCTGGTCCCCGGGATTCAGGATCAAAGGCAAGAGGCATCATCATCTCTTTCAGTGGTGAGCACATAGTTTAGAGAAACATTTAATGTAGTCTGGCTCTAGCAATGAAACCTGTGTGTGGCTGGAGCGCTTCTATATCCAGGGGTACATGCGGGTATCACATAGACCTCTCCATGCCACGCTTTACTTTCCTGTGATGGGGTCCAACCAGGCTTGGGAAGTTCATGGGTTAACCAACCTAAGTTCATGAAGATATTTTAAATATCCCTACTGCAAGCAAGCTGGTGTTTAACTGTTTCCCAGCACAAAGTCAAGGGGGTTTCTTGGTGCATATTCTGTGACTGCGGGCAGGTGGAAGGTCCAAGCGTGGAGCTGGATGTGATAGCATTTACTGGACACAGGCCCTCTGGTGTGACCATAGGGCCATGCACGGAAAACCCTCCACCGAGTTGGAAGGACTGGGCTTGGCACATGAGATCCTGTCCTTGGATATCTCTGAAAAGCAAATGTACGCTGCCCACCAGAGTCAGGGGGGCTTGTTGCCACCATAACATGACACCCCAGTGTTGTGTTGATCCCGGGATTGTGGTAGTGAACAGATGACAGGGAATCAAGACCTGCCTATCAGGAGATGATGAAACATCTTTTGACATCTGTGTTCACTTTTAGACAGCAGCCAGCACAGAACAGCACACAGGTGACAGGTCTCTGCTGGTGAGGTGGCAGAGCTGGTGGCTGCATGGCTTCTTCAAGGTGTTCAATTAGTCTGCCAAACATGACTGGATCATCAGCCTGTGGCTGCTGGTACCCATCCACGCTGGGGATGGATGATTTGGGTTGTCTCCTGTCTGCAGTGGGGGGGTCCTGGGCAGGACAGGGCTGCAGCTGTTCGTGATCTTCTCCCTTGATCTTCCCCCTGTGCAGCTGAGATGGTTTGCAGCTGCCTTTTACATGCTGGAAGTGAGTGCTACTGGCATCACACCTTGACTTGAGCAACTCCTTGGATATGTTGGCACACCCCAGGGAAGTTTTATGAAAAATGACCACAGCATTGCATAACCTCTGCTTCCAAGTTCAGGTAGAACACTCCTACAGTGAATTTCAAATTAAAACATAACCCACAGACCTGTCCCAAGTATCAAGGTAAATACTGAATGAACAATCCTTGTTGCCTCATATGGATTGCCCATTTTAGGTCTCCAAGTGCATCCATTGCTTTGATATTACTCACTCCAGCATTTTGTCTACTAACTCTTGCTCCATGGGTTGTTGGTGACCAATTCACCATCAGGTTGCTTAGTTTGCAGCCCAAGCCAGGGCTACACTGCCTAATGTGGGCTGCCAGTGCTGCCACCCCTGCCCCTGGCTTGCAGCAAGGCCATTTCCTGCAAACCAGCACCTCCTGCTATAAACCTTAGTGGCTCAGGAGCTATCTGATAAGGAGAAGACCAAGGGAGGGGGGACCTTAACTGCATCCCAATGTTCTCTCATTCCTCCATCAGTCTGATCCTAGTCTAGGGTCAGCACTTTTGCTTCAAATGCTGCTCCTATCTTCCCTCTTTCCCCAGAGCAGAGTAATGGTGCCGGCTGGACCTGCCTTAGATGACTCAGTTTTTAGAGCTCATATCCATAAGGTCTATTTGCAAAACACTCTGTGGACTTTGGCACAGGGAAGCCATTTGTTTTAAAGGGAATTAAACATCCCATCTGCTTCTGGGGCTTACCAAAGCTCAATATTCTTATAACCATGGCCTGTTTTACTTTGCTGTTACAGCATCAGAGACCCAAAGGAACTGGGTAAGCGACAGCAGGAACTTCTCGACCGGCAAGCAGAGCTCACCCTGCAGGTTTTGTGTACAGCAGCAAAACGCCCTTTCTGCACCAGCTCCCAGCAACCCCACCCTGGCAAAGAGCTTCTGAGCTGTGGGCAGGGAGGCAGCCCGTGCTGTGCACCCCTCCCAGGGCCCTCCTTCTAATGGCATCGCTTTGCAAGGAGCTTCAGGCAAGCCCCTCCAAATAGCCTGCCACAAAAGCTGGTTTTTTTCCTGGTTTCTGGTTTCATAGACTTTATTGACTTTTTGATCACTGGGCAGATGTGAGAAACAGGCTCCCTGCTAAAGATGAGCAGAAAAGGGGCAGCTTTACATCAGTCTCTGCAGTTTGTTCTCCCAGCAGATAAATCTGCACCTGCAAAAACATCGGTCGCTTTGTGTCTCTTTATTGTGTTTGGGGGGAGAGGAAAGGAGCCCTCCAGGGCTTTCCAGAGTGAGTTTGAATGTCAGAAGTCACTTCTGAGAAAAAGCATATTTCCTCTCCCTGCTGACCTCCAAGTGTCACACAGCTCATCCCAGACCCAAGGCGTGGTGCTTGGGATTGCCACCAAATGCAGGGTTATACTTCCCTGGCTGCAGCGTGTAATTATGGAGACACTACGACGGCGTTCGGAGGTGTGCGGTGGCTCCACGTTCATTGCAAGCTGGGCTGTGGTGCAGGACTGTCTGCACCCTGCTGCCATCGTCCTTGTCCTCTGAGAGGCACTTCACCTGGGGATTATAGAGATAACATACATCCATAGCTGTATATTTCATTCATACATTAGCTATATGCTTCCTATATGTGATATATGTTTAATTATTGAACATAATAACTATACTGCATAATAATTATATATGTATGTTTTCATTATTTTCTTATTAATATTAATATATTTTCTTTCTATTGTTATTGTTTCATTAAAGCTGTTTAATATTTTTTTCCAATCCATAAGTGTCTCCCCCTTACTCCTTTTCTCTTCCCCTTTGGGAAGGGAGAGGGGTTAAGAGACAGCATCTGTCATTTTTCTAGTGGCTGGACCAGCCCTAACCCTTGGCATTTTTTTGTGTTGTAAGACCATGGTCACGTTCACGCCCCATGCCCAGCCCTTGGCACTGCTTGCACACTTGGCTTAGATTGACTCTGTGCAAAAATTAATTTGTTTTTGTCTTTATTCCTCCAAGGGGCTGGGTGGGCCAGGCGAGAGGTGGGCAAACCAACCCATTTTGTGTCTGAAATGCACATTTTAACTTCTCCTTAATGAATGGATGTGCTTTTGCCCATGGAGGAGAAGCAGGGGGATGCAGTCAGAGCCAGCAGTGCTCAGACAGATAACCATCCTCCCCAGTCATCCATCCTTGCCTTAGGATAGCAATGCCCATCTCGTCTTCAGAGCATGCCTCCTTTAGTTGGCTCCATCTTCTGCTGGGTCCGCAGATGCACTCCTGCTTTTGTTTAACTGCAAGCTTGGCAATAACTGGTGTTTGAAGAAACAGCTAAACAAATTTATGGTAGGAAAGGAATCTAGTGAGTGTTCTTGAATACATAGATACCAGCTCTGTCTTGGAAAGTCCCTAATGATGAGCTGCTGCAATCTGGTGGGTACAGCTGATGCTGCCTCTTATTCCTGACCCCCACTGAAGGGAGGGCAGCATCTTCAGTTGGAGCTATTACAGCTTTTCCATGTACTTAGCTTAAAACTTCAATCCTTCACATCACATGATTTCCTGAAACTTTCATTTAAAAAGTGATTTAGTTTCTAACTCTCCTGCCAAAAAGAGTTGAGAAATACTACTCCTTAAACTGCAGAAGAGTAAAAAGGAATTCATTATTTGACCTCATGATTTTTAAACCAATATCACAAATTTTAGTGGTGCCCTTCTATGTTTCTTGACCACTTTGCTGCCACAGTGCTGCTGGCAAACCCTCTTGGCACGGAGCTGTAACCTGTCAGCCAGACCATCAGGGTCAGGCAGGCCTGAAAGCATCCACCGGGGCAATTTCAATTTACAAGCAAAGCTGTGAGGGGCATCCTGTGTTTGGTTTTCATTAGCATTTTTCAGCTCCAATGTAGTTTCTCACGGAAACACCCATAGATGACGTCAGCATGGAAGCGAAGGCAGCACACCCGTCACCTCCAGGAGGTTAATGCTCCCTGTGATGCTCTACGGCAGAGTCCTGCATTCCTGAGGCTATCCAGAGGAAAGAAGATGTGATCCCTGCTCCAGCCTATACCCATCTGCCCCAAAAACTGCATGGGGTAGGAAGACACAGGTCCCTGGAGCATGCGGCTTCAGATGGCCCCAGTTCTCTCTAATCACCCACGGGCTCTGTAAGCTGTTTCTGCCAGCCCCACACCATGCCCCACTGCAGCTGGCTGCCATGGAGAGGGTCTTGCCCACCATGGGACTCTCAGCACCCCAGGCTGGGGTGGGAGAAAGCCCTGGAATAGCTGCTGGGGAGAAGTGTAGAAGCTTCACAGCTCCCAGCCTGCTGTGTCAGCAAAACTACTCCTATCTCAGGGCTGTTATCTTCCAACAGTGTAAATATTTTCTAAACGAGCTGGGAGGAGGAGGCCTGACAAAGGCAGTTTTGCTGAAAAATGTTACTGGGTTGGAAATCAGGAGGGCTGAACACCCCTTATCTGCCCTGACCGAGGAGCAGCACCCAGCAGCATCTTGTCCTTCTCCAACAAACTGAAGCGTTTTAGGCACCTGCTTTTCAATTCTACTGTTCATGCACCTTGCTGTGTTTACTGTTCGGTGCCGTGTTTCTTCTCCAGCAATTAAGAAGATGCTGATGTTGTTGTTGGCATCGGCACCCAGAGTTTGGGCTCAGAGCTCCTGTTGTTGCACGGGGAATGTCAGTGGCACTGTGTGGGAAACGAGACACTGAAAAAAAAAAAAAAGACCCCTGTCACATATTCCCATTTGAAATGCCTACCAAACCCCTAACCTGATGGCAAGAACATTATAAAAAAGCTGAGACTTAAATTATGATTAATATTTGCTGTTGTGAGGATGGGGTGTTTGAACTGTCTTGCCAAGTTAAACTTCTTAATAAAAATTAGATTTGTTAATATTATATTACAGCATTTCTCTCTTAACTGCTTGTTTAAATCCAGCATGGGTGGACAGCAATGGAAAAAATCCTTCCCAGATGGTGTCTCCTTACTACTTTGTGAGTTTATTAGTCCGCCAGGTCAAAGGGATTCAGAGGCAAAAAAGCTGCTAAGGACAGTTTCCAGACTCGGAGGGGTTATGGAAACACCTCCCTCAGAAACAAGCTCCCCAGCCCTCCATGAAGGCTTCATAGGATCCCGATAGAAGGGTGTGTGGGGCATGTTTTAGCTACTTGGCCCCATTATCCCTGGGCCACTCCTCCCACCTATGGTTTGTGCTCTGCAACAGCATTTCTCTCAAGCAGCAGCTCTCAGGCTCAAACAGCAGCCGCAGTGCCAAGGCAAGGCTGAAAGTGGTTTTATGGCAGCATCCTGCCAAAAATGTATATGCTGTGGGAATTTTGATAGTCATCTGTCTGTGGGACAGCTGGGCAGTGATCCAGAGGCTATCAACAGGCCATGCCTGCTGGATTTAAACGTTGAAAGAGGGTGGTGCTTACACAAGTCCCTGCTGAGCCCCATAGCCCTGTGCTGGCCGTGGGGCTGGTGCCCACACTGTGCCTCTCTAGGTCACCCTGCCAGGCTGTCTGGGCCAGCTCAGCGAGGACCTGTCATTGCAGGCAGTAACATGCTACTGGCTGAAATGGTTCCCAGGCAGCCCTGCCCAAGGGGTACATGTCTGCTCCAGTTGTCTGACACCATCTTCCACCTTGGGGTCATTCTACAACATAGAATCATAGAATTGTTTTGTTTGGAAGAGACTTTTAAGATAGCTTAGTCCAACCGTTATCCCAGCACTGCCAGGGCACCACTAACCCATGTCCCTCAGCACCACATCTCCATGGCTTTGAAACCCGTCCAGGGATGGGGACTCTGCCCTGGGCAGCCTGGGCCAGGCCCCACCAGCACTTCTGGGGACAAAATTTTTCCCAGCTGACAGTACAGCTCTGTGCCAACAACTCCCAGGTCCCTCAGCTGCTTCTCAACAGACTTGTTCTCTAGACCCTTTCCCAGCTCTGTTGCCCTTCTCTGGACACACTCCAGTCCCAAAATGTCCTTCTTGGAGTGAGGGGCCCAAAACTGAACCCAGGATTCGAGGTGCAGCCTCACCAGTGCCCAGTCCAGGGGGACAATCCCTGCCCTAGTCATGCTGGCCACACTATTGCTGATACAGGCCAGAATGCTGTTGGCCTTCTTGGCCACCTGGGCACACTTCTGGCTTGCATTTTACTCCCTATTTCTCCTCCTGGCTTTGACAATGCTGTATTGGATTATGGCTTCTGTGTCCGTGAATCTCTTCATTGCTCAGAGGGGTCCTTGCAGGAAACATCATTGAGAACAAAGTCTTACCCTGCTAATGGAAATAGCAGCCCCTTGCTCATGGGACTGGGATTATGCCAGGACACTTCAGCTGACATAGCTATTAAAGTTCATGGGACAATGGCTCTACTTTCAATATCAAAGATCTCCATATGGAATAAATCTAGCTAAATATTAAATATTAACTAAATATAGTTGCAGATATCCCTGCTCACTGCAAGGGGGATGGGACTAGATGACCTTTAATGGTCCCCTCCAACCCAAACTATTCTATGATCCTACAATTCTATGATCAATCATATTTTTAGCACCCTAAGTGGGCTGTAAGTATTAATAACAACAGCGAGAAGGAGGAAAGGGTCTCCAAAGGCAATGGGTGCTTACCTTGCTGCCCATCTTCCTGCTGCCATGGGATGCAGGGCACCATGTCTGTGCTTTGGCAGGAAAAACCATTTGCTTCTGTGTGGTCAAAGCACTTTCCAGACTGTTGGTGTTGGGCTGCTGAGAGGGCTGACAGGCTGGGGCTGGTCGAGGAACATCTCAGGATAATGTGATGGGCTGGGGGGAAACCCAGTGAGGTATCAAGACATGGGCCGGGTGAGAAGGCATTTGATCCCTCTTGAGCTGCCCAACAAGAAGTCTTTACTTGTTTTTTTTCTCTTCAAAAAATGTTCCTTGTTTTTGTCTGTATTTGGTTTAATCAGATCACCCTCCGCTGAAGCCCATTTCCTGCTCTTGGGTGCACGGAAGCTATTAATATTTATTTTTCCATGAGTGCCTCTGGTTCTAATTACTTTGTCCTGATCTGGCGTGAATACTTTGAGTCTACACCTCCTTTAATACCTGCCACATACTGGGTCTATTGCATACATTAGTAGCCTCCCACATTTTTCAGGGATTTCCTGCTATTATTTGCCGCTTTATTTCTCATCTTACTACTTTTTGGTATATGATAAAGCCATTTTCTGATGGGGCTGTAGGCCAGAAGGACAAGCAGACAGAAACCAGAGCTACACAAGGACATTTAGAAGGAACTTTAACCAGTAGTTGTTACAAATGGTGAAATCTTGCAGCATTTATTGTTGTTTTGTTTTTTAATGGAAAGCAGTGAGAGTTTTGCTGCAGTAGAGGTGATCGAGGATGATGGAGCAGAAAAATTCAATCTCTGTGTGCTCACACAGAAATAGTCTACGTGGTGCTGCTACTGCTGCTCTGGCAACAGACGCAGAGCTCTTCTGCTTAGAAAGCTCTGTTTCTTTTCTCTATTTGTCAGACCTTGAAATTTTCCATCTGTAGGAGGTTGCTCATAAACTGCATTTATTTTGAATGAAAGCAGCAAAAACATTTTGTGAGAAATGCAGGGGAGAAACATTTCTTGAAAAATGAAAGGGGGAAGAAAAAAAAATATATGTGTGTGTGTGTATATATATAATTTTGGCTATATTAATGTTAAAGCCTTGTAAGAGTTACAGTACCATTGCTTGCCCTTCTGTGCTTGCAGGTGCTGGCAATCCCTGGTCCAGAGCAATCGCTGCTCTCCAAAGATTATTCCACTTCCCAAATTAAACTTCTGGCTTGATGAACTGGGGGGGAGGGGGGTGTATGTCTCGATGAGGTGGAGGCAAAGCAGTGCTCCCAAAGCATTAACTCCTGCTGGATTTCATGCTTAGCGCTTCCAAAAATACCCTGAACATCATCTGAGACCTGAGTATGTTACCAAGGAGCCATGAGGACTGAACTCAGCAGCAGCCCCGGACACCTGCGAAGCTTTCATGCTGTGGGTGCATTATTTTTCCCAGCAGCTCCATCTCCTGAGCCTGTCCCTCCTTTGACAGGGTTTTTCTGGGCTCTTGGCCAGTACTAAATATGGAAAATTCCGACAGGCACTCCTGTCCATTTTCAAGCTGTTCGGGATCGACTAAGTTGCCAAAGAAAGATGAACAAAACTGGTTATTTTACAGCAGCTTCTAGTTGGGAAAACCCCAATTGTCATGCCGGGTCCCCTGATGAAGAAGTGGCAGTGCAGTGGCAGTGCCCGGCACAGCAAAGCTGCCATCTCAGTAAGTCAGATCCCACTAAAGAGCAGAGAAATGCTGACCTCTGGCTTTTACAGAAAGCTCTTTCAATTCTAATCTGGGTAACTTCTATTAATTAACGTACGTGAACAATAACTGGCTGTGTTTCCTGCCTGCCACCTGCATTACACCTGGTCTCTCCTGCTGTGAAATACATGAAATTATGAAAAAAATCATTTTCTGAAGCTTTGCCTGAGGTCGGATTCTCCTCTGTGTACTCCAACTATTTTCCTCCATGAAACTTCAATCAATGATCATACTGTAACTACTCCATTTAAATTTACCCCCCCCCCCGCCTCGTTGTGTAACACAGATATGAGCACCTGGACTGACCCCACAGAGCTCCCAACTGCGTGAGCTGTGACAGCCCGTGTGCTGCCAAGAGCAGAGCTGGACAGGAGGCTCTGGGCACAGCCAGCAGAGCCTGGGCAGCAAGGCAGGGATAAAACAAAGAGACCTTATCACCTACTCAAGAGGAGGCTGGCGCGAGCTGAGGCTCTTCTCCCAGGCAGCAAGCAATAGGACAAGAAGAAATGACCACAAGTTGCACCAGGGAAGGTGTAGGTTGGACATGAGGAACAATTACTTCCCCGCTAGGGTTGTCAAGGCTGCCCAGGGCAGTGGTGGAGTCCCCATCCCTGGAGGGGGTTTCAAAGCCGTGTAGATGTGCTGCTGAGGGACATGGGTTAGTGGTGAGCTGGCAGTGCTGGGTTAACGGTTGGACTTGATGATCTTAAAGGTCTCTTCCAAGCAGAATGATTCTATGATTCTATGTCCAGCTGCTATCTAATGAGGAAAATTTTCCTACATTTATTAAGCATTCTAGGGCCACACCTCATCACCAGAAAGTTGGAATTTTGGGTTTTCAAAGCTCACCACACTGTCAGGCATCAGGGAAAGGAATTCCTCAACTCCATCCTAACCGCAGTGAAGCTCAGTGAGTAATAAAGACCACACAAGCACTTTGGCAGTCTTCCTCCAAAGCCAGCTATGAAATAAGTTGCTTTGCCTGAAATCCCAGGCCTTGTTTTCCCATCTTTTGACTAATGGCAATCTGTGCCTTCCAGGCTGCACAACCACACACAGAGCTGCCGTCCTGCTTTCAAAGGGAGGATAACAAAGCAGCACGATCCCGCGAGCTCCGCTTGTGTCGGCGCTTGTTGCATTTAACCAGAACAGTTTTGTTGTGCCAGTCTGATGTAAACCATCAACTGTCACAGAAAAGCACAGCTCTGAAAACAGGTGGGGATATGTTTTGAAATGCAAGTGTTACTCACGGCCTCAGTGCAGCAAAGAAAACAGTGGAGGTTTCCCAATATTTGCAGCTTTACCGTGAAAAACATTTTTTGTTCAACACAGTATGAACTACAAATGCTGTTACTGCTTTTTAAATGAATGATCAACCTTTTGAATTTCCAGAGAAGTAAGAACTCAGCCACCTTTAGTTGTTCCTTCAAAACTCCCTGATTTTTCTCCAGTAGGAAATTCTAAGGCAGCAGTCTGCTGTTATCCTGGGGCAGGACTTCAGGTATTTTCAAGTGATATCCACAGAAATATCTAAAGCCCAACATACACGAGCTAGGAAATTACGCCTGGCCATGCAGCCAGTGACGCACGCTGCTCCCTGTCTCTCAAACAGCAAACGAAACAATCACCACAGCAGAGATCACAAAAGTAGCTGTTGTTCCACTGTTGCTTCCTCTCATCTCCCCAGGTCACACTTCAGCAACAGCTGCTCCACCGCACTGAAAAATGAAATGAGACCCCAGGGCTGCTGACAACGTTCATCTCCCCCTCCCTTCTGTATTTTTCATTTTGATTCAGGCAGCACAAGTGGATGTCACGCGACCGTCAGCGCATTGCTCTGTGCTTTGGCATCTCGCTAAAAAGGCTGTCTCAGGGTTTGCCATAAAAAGCCATGCTGAAATTATAATAAATAAATAGATCAGGAAATTAAACACTTCAGCAGGCATGCTTCAGCCTGAACTAGACTTGTTGAAGCACAAAGTTCAGTATCAGAGCCTACATGCATCCCTAGTTTAAGGTACTAAAAAAATACAGCATTACTAACTCCAGGGTTCACCACTGCACTGGAACCAGAGGGTAAATATTCCAAGTAATCCCACACAGAGTATATTCCAGCTTGACAGAACACAGTGCTGCAAATCACGTGTGTGCAAGCCACTGCAGGGTCACAAATACCCCTTCTTTGTAGTGAAAACTAATCAAATTCCTCTTGGTATTACATGAGCAAAAGAACTAGTTGATAGGATGTGGAGTGGTTTGTGTTTCAATGAAGAACTCGCCCCTTGCACTGAACAAAAACTTGTATTAAGGAAATAAGCACAGAGGCCAAACAGTGGAACCACAGAAAAGTCATAAAAGTAGAAAAATCTAAGGGTTTAATGGGATTCAGCCACCGTCACCCTTAAAGCACAGCTCACTGCTCCCTTCAAGTTGCTTGGGCCAGATCCTGACAAGATTTGTCCTTACCTCCTTACTTGTCAATCTAATGTAAACCTGGCTAACAAATCTTTTTATACTTGGTTTGACTCGTGGTTATACATAGGAATACTACAGCCAAATGGTAATTTATGTAAATCACACAGAAAGAAGATATTTATGAATCATGTTTTAACAAATTAGAAGTAAACTTTTAAGTATTCTATGACTAGCACTGCAGATATTAGCAGGAGCTGGTACTTCTAGTCACAAAAAGCTCACCCACTATTTGCACCAGTATGATTAAACACTGATGGAACCGTCCCACACTTGAACTGGGCAAAGGACTCGGCTCTTATCTATTTGGACTTCCACTGATGCCGTGCTGAACAGCTGATTTCTAGCAATGGAAGGAAAACTGTCAATCAAATGATTCCCTGTGTTGGTATTTCATTAGAGCTTAAGAAAAAGGCTAGAACACCAACCATGCTCTGTCAAACAGGGTACTAAATCTTTATTCACCAATAAGTTAAGAGTTGTTATAAATAGGTGTTGCAGTCTTTTGTGCACTACGTTGAGTATAAAGCTGAGCTTCCATTATTCCTCAGACTCCGACCCTTCTTCGTCTTGACTGATTTGGAAGTAGCGCAGCTCGTACGTCTCCTTGTCAGATGCAACCACACGAAGCCAGTCACGCAGGTTGTTCTTCTTCAGGTACTTCTTTGTGAGGTATTTTAGGTACCTTAAAACCAGTAATTACATGTTAGAATGTTTCTCATTTAACGAGACTTACTGCTGCCTGCACTCCACCCAAGACCTGCCTCCAGCAGAGCAACCACACACTAGTTATATCCAGAAATAAAAAAATATTGTATGTAACAGATAATAAAATATTACTCTTCATTCCAGATACACAAGAATTTATTATTTGATGTTTCTTGACTACTTCCCTGGTTTGGGCTGGGATACAGTTAATTTTCTTCCTAGTAGCTGGTGCGGTGCTGTGATCTAGATTTAGGGGGAGAATTACGTTGACACCACACTGATGGTTTAGTTGTTGCCAAGTACTTACCCAAAGTTACATATTTTTCAGTTCCTATACACTGTCAGCAAGGAAGGGCACAATTAGTTAGGAGGGGACACAGCCAGAACAGCCGGTCCAAACTCACCAGAGAAATATTCCATACCATAGGATGTCACACCCAGTATATAAGCTGGGAGGAGTTGGTCAGGAGGGGCCAATTGCTGCTCAAAGACTGTCTGAGCTGTGAGCAATTGCACTATGCACTGCTTGTCTGTCTTGGGATTTATTGCACACTCTTTTTGTTAGCTTCCTTTTGTTACAATTAGCACCATTATATTTTATTTTTATTTCAATTATTAAATTGCTCTTATCTCAACCCAAGAGCTTTACTTGCTTTGTATCCTCCTCCTCCTCCTCCCACTGGGGGGATAGGGGAGGAGTGAGTGAGTGGCTGCCCCCTACTTAATTGCTGACTGGAGTTAAACCACAACAACTATATCACAGTTTAAGGCTTCACTTGACTCATGGGGTTTGTCTGCAAAACCATGTGTAATGCAAACATACATCTTAATACCATCAATTAATGAAACGCCCACCCGTGGCATGAATTCAGTAGGACTTCTTTTTCTGCCGTTCCTCTATATGCTTCTAACATCATATACAAAGCATCTCTCTATTACTACGTTGTATCAGAGAGAGCATTAATTTGCAATCAAGTCTTTGAGCTTTAAAAAGCAGGTTTTTAAGCATCTAATATTATACGTTCAGATTACGTCCTTCACTGATATTTACAAGCACTACAAAAACCAGAGCAAACACCTCCTCCACAGGTATCACAATGGCATCACGTTCAACAAACTAACATTCCAAAACTATTATCACAAACACAACAAAAGGAAACCTGTGCCAACCTTTTAGAAAACTGCTTCTCGGACGTCACTGTGATCTTGTTCTTCAGACGTTCGATGTGAACCGTGTTGCCCAAGTTCCCAGTTTTTCCATTGACCTTAACCTTCTCCTTTAGGAACTGTTCCTGTTTCAACATTAAAGAAACAGAACACTAGGGAATGGCACCCTAGGTATGAACTAGGGAAGGGACCCTAGCCATGTAGCAATATTAAAAATCACCGTTTACTTGTGGTCTGATAGTAAATATTTGCAATGCAGAAAGATTTTACAGTGTGCGATTAAAAGAAGTCACCCCCATGCTACAAGAGGATACAATTTTAAAAAAACCCGACAGGTATGAAGCATTTTGTCTATGAAAGACATCTATGCCCAACTAACCCTCAAAAAATGGCGACCGAAATCAACCAACCAAAATGAAACAAAAAATCCAAACCAACCCCCAAACCAAAACAGAGATATTCTTAAAAGCCAGCTGCTGATTTTACCAATTTCGAATGCCTCTTTTCGGCTGTAATTCAGCCGGTACTGTACCAAGGCTTTTATTATACTATGCACCAGAAGTATGAGCAAAACCACAACTTACAAAGTTCCCCGAATCAAAGATTCCATCTTCCACAGGATGGGTCAAGTCAAGACAAAACTTCCAGGTTGACTTTTTAGATTTTCTGTCCTTCTGCTAGAACACCAAAAAACCCCAGCGTTAACAATCCACACCCAGAACACTTTCACCCCAGCGAAGCGGCGGGGAACAGACGGCGGACGCGGCGCAGAGGCTGCCCCCGCGGCCGGAGGCTGCGGGCACCGACCGGGGCCGGCCCCGCCCGGAGAGCGGGGCTCGCTGCAGCAGGCTCGGCCCGGTCGCCACCCACGTGAGGCCCTCTCGGGGCGAGGCCCGGTCGCCACCGGCGGCGGGAAGGCCGCCAGGTGCCGGCTGGCCACGCGCACGGCAGCTCCCCCGGCTGCCACCTCTCCCGGGCCGCCGCCTCCCCGTAACCCCCAGCCGGCCGCGGCCCCTTCGCCCCGCGCCCTGCCTACACTCACCGGCGCCATCGCGCTGAAAGGAAGGAGCGTCACCCGAGCGGCGCTTTTATAGCCCGTCCGGTGACGCCAGCACGCAGCCGCGCGGGGCGGGGCAAGGCGCCTGCGCGGCCCCGGGGCACGCCGGGACGCGGGCGGGTCTCTCGACCGCCGCCATGTTTCCCCCGAGGCACAGACAAGAACCACGCGGTTTGAGCATGAAGGAGTCACCTTTTTATTTAGTTTTATTTCTTTTAAAATCTCTGTCGGACAGGAACGCAAGCGTTTCTCGTACAAGTCGCAGGCCGCGCGCTCTGGCGGTGACGCGTTTCTCCTCTGGGAAGCTGAGGGTGGTGGCTGACGGGGGGCCGACCACCCCCTGGACGACGGGCTGTCCTCAGGGCAACGGGGAAGGCAGGAGCTGGCAGGTCCATTACTACTTCACCTAAGCGTTCAAGACTCTCCCGCGGCCGCTGTAATCTTAACCAGCTCCCCCCAGCACTGACATCTTTATGGAGAAAAAAACCCCTCACATACACATCTTTCCCCCCCATTGTTTGCGTGGCATTGAAAACAAAACAGCGCCCAAAACAGGTACAGATTTAAACCACGGGGATTACAGTTCCCCAGTCACACAATTTACAGGGTTTTGGTTTTGCTATGATCAGTAAAAGGAATCACTGCCCCTCATTCCTCTTTCCCCTCCCTTTTAAAAGCCGCACCAAACGTGCTTACAACACAGAGCACAGAACAGGGGGTTTCTGTGATACAGCCAAACATAGCAAACATTTTGATATAAGTTCACAAATAAAGTTACTCTCAGATGCCAAATACTGTAGGGCCAGACCACAGGTGCTGGAGACTTCCAACCACCTCGGAGTACTGTGCTGAACACCACCATGCTCCTACCACAATGCCTCCTGGGTCTACACCTTCATTAACATTCTCAGTGTTTAAGCGAAATACTTGAAATATCCTTAACAAGGTTTGTGGGGTATTTTTACTGTTTTTTCTTTTTTCCTGAAGTTTAGTTCTACTGTAACAAACTACATTCTAAATTACTCAACCAAATGAAAAAAAAAAAACCAAACCAAACAAACCAAAAGCGGGATTTATTCAATTCTGAATTCTGAGACTGACCTGCAGTAACCATGAGCGTGAACTGTCAACAAATTTGACTTCTTTACAGATTATGTAAAATTACCTGTATTGTGAAACTACAGACTGTGCACCGGTTCTGGGTACATTGTGGATTAGAAAAAACCTTCAACAGGCTTGAAAGTGGTTACTTTAAAACAATGAAATTCAGCTAACTTATTAAAAAAAACAGCCCTGAGAACATGGCTCAACTAGCAAGAGCCTAGTTGAAAAACCACCGTTATAAGCAAAAATTAGAAGGATCTATTGAAATCTTGAAGTATTATTCGTCAACATTTGAGGCTGGAAACACTGCAGTCTTTCCAATGCTGTAAAGTAGTAAGAGAAACTCAATGAATTGGAGCCATAAAAAGAAATAAATGTGTTATTTGGAGTGGAAATACTTTTCTTCACCTCCTCATTTTCACAGCCTTTACACTAAGCAATCTCCATCAGCTATTAGAAGTTTATAGTTGTCGGTTTTGACACAATTTAAGTGTTAAGACAGTACTACAGAACGAGTATACCGGTAAGATTTGTTTGAAAGTAAAGCCATGAAAGGAGACTTTCCTTAAGCATTTGGTTAGGAATCTTAAAAATACACATCTCTATGGACTACTGATCACAAACAAAGGTTGTTGCGAACGATTCTGACAGTAAACCGAAACATCTTACTTTGGAAAAAGAAAATTAGAAAAAAAAAAAAAGCCTCAAATACATGTTCTAATTTAGAAGCAACTTTTAACCTTACTGAAACTCGAAGATTATGCTTAAGACTCATGCTTATGTATTATTACCTATGGGAAACTTCATGCATGACGAGGCAATGCTCTGCACTTCCATACTGTTCGAAGTGCTTCACGAAAGACAGCTAAGTATATAAGAACAAACCTAAAATGAAGTACTTAATCATTTAGATCTTGCAGAACTGAAGGTTTCAATAGAAGGACATCTGTATGTCCCAGGGAGGGCTCTTCCAGCAAGCTGGAGGTCCTAAAACCTGTCTTTAGATTGCTGTAGTACCTGAAAACTCCAGTTGGACCAGGACCCCACTTGTAGGAACAGAACAAAAACCAGCCCTCGTCCCAGAGAGCTGACACTCTAAGTAAATGCTTAGACTGTGGGCCAGGGGCATCAAATACCTGTCTTCCAACAAGGTTTTAGAGGCCCTGAAAGCAGGCTAAAGCACTACCAGAACAAGGACAAACCCTCGTCTTGTAGTTTTCAAGCATATTAGAGTATCTGTAACATGGCAGTAGCATTAGAACTTGCATTAGCTTGGCATAGCAACCTGTGACTTCCCATCTGACACCACACAGCTCCGCTTGCTGTCAAGACCACCATCACTGGCTTCAGTCACCTCCAAAGCCAACACCTGCCTTCCAGGTCCCAACTGGATGGAGCAGCAGAAAGAAGCCTAGTGCAGACCAGCTTGAACTACTCAGCACGTGCTTCAACGCTACTCCAACCGTGTTTCAGTCTCTTGCACCCAGAGCTGCTTTTAAAAGCTGCTTTGCCATTTCAGTCAAGGTGCTGTTGACAGCGTTCTCCTGCGATGTGTATTGTGCCAGGCAAGGGCGTGGGGCAGTATCCTGCTTCTGCCAGGTGTCCAGGTAACTGTGCTTTATTACCAGAGTGTGTTTATTGCTGTCTTCACCTTCACTCTGCTGCTCTCCCTGCCACGAGAAGTCTGGGGAAAATGCACAGTGTTGCCACCTGCGTTAAGACCTCCAGGATTTGCTAAGCCCTGCCACAGGAGGTTCAAGGGCAGTTTTGCCGCGAGCCCTTTGGGGATTAGGGAGTACATATTAACTAAGCTGCAAACATCTTAAGCAGGTAACAGCAGCGTGACTCTTGCTGCTGACGGAGTGCGAGTTGTGCGTCCTGTCCAGGGCAGCCCGCCACGCGTTTACGTGTCCTCCGTTAGCCAACAGCCCCTGAAGCTTAAGGCAAGTTCACACAACAACTTATCAACTGTGAAGAGAGCTCTGAGCCACGGACTAAGGAAGACTTTCCCACTCATGAAGAGTCACCAAGTCTTAGAATTTAAGTTGAATGCCTTAAACAGGAGCAGGCTGGTTATCCTTCCATAACTATTGCTGTGAAGCCTTGTTTGCCTGCTGAGCAACTAAATAATCAGAGCCGTGCACACGTGTCCCAGCGACTCAGAACCACCCCAGACAGAAGCTAGCTTTAGAACTACCTAGCAGTTTGCTTCTCCTTAAGCCATAGTTGTTCGGTATTGTCTGTCAAGTCTACGTTTTGAAAATACAATAGTTTTATTGTTTTAAAAAGAATCACATGCACTTAGCTTAGGCTCAATGCTACACTTTGTCCCACTTTTTGAAAAACCTGTGGTCCCTGCGCTACAAAAATACGGTCTGAACTTGAAGATTAAAACCTAAAGCTGGAAGCACTGCAACGGATTCCCATGGAGTTTGTCACCCTTTTATAGTTTAAGATAAATACAATAAAAGGAAAGCAATTGAACTGTGGTTTTCTATTTTATTTTTCAAGTCTGACAAAGGCCTCGAGTGAAAGTCTATAGCTTTAACATCCATTCTCACCTTTGTGTCCCCTTGACCTAATGTCTTATCTACCCAATATTCCAACTGCCTGCCTAAACCACAGGTAGGCTTTGACACCATTTTATCGTTACAACAAAGCCAACGAGTTGGCAAAGAAGAATACAGAGGTAATACAGTTAAGTTGCACATGGCCATTGGGGCTTGGTCAAGCCAGCTGGCATTTCTGATCACTTGAGTTTCTTGGTCTAGAAGTTGCGATTGGCACCTACAGTTCTGCAAGAGTCCCAATCCACAAATTACTTAAGGTGGGTTGTTTTTTTTTAAAAGAAAAAAAAAAAAAAAGAAAAAGGAAAAAAGAAAAAAAAAAGATACTTTTATTGTCAGTTCTACCTAAACATGTCAAGAAAAATACTATTTGTGCTCTAGGTCACTTTATAATCCTAGATACCTACCAGCTTATCTAAAAGCCCCTGAATACTGTATTTTGTCTGTTCATACAGACAAACACTGTTTTGCTCAAGCAAATAAAAATATATCCACTAGTAACACCTGATTGGTTTCATAGATCCATAGCTGAAACCCACAGGAATGTTAAAATAGTTACAATTAAGGAATTAAAATCTCAGTGATTTTGAAAACTGCCAGTTAGCCTGCAACATTAATCCAGAATCCAGCACTGCTTTTTAACAATTCAAAAAAGAAATGAGGTTGCTTGTGAAGGCCAGAGCTTTGGTGACAATAAGAACCAAATGTATAGATCTGTGGTTTGTCCAGACCTGAGCAGTTGCCCGAGGCTGGCGATCCTCTTTACTTGCAAGGCTTTATGGCTACAGCACATTCTTCATTCATTGCACTTATGACGGATATCTGGAAGAAAAGACAGATGGGTGAACTCCAACCCATGCTAGAGGAAGCACTCCTAGAACTTACAGACATTTTAATACCTCTCCCATCTCTTTTGAGAAGAGTACAGATTAGGGGTTGACCTGCTGGAAACAGCTCCATGGAGAGGGACCTTGGAGTCCCGGTGGGGAGCAAGTTATCCACGGGACAGCAATGTGCCCTTGTAGCCAACAATGCCAATGGTATCCTGGAGTGTATTAAGAAGAGTGTGTCCAGCAGGTCAAGGGAGGTTCTCCTTCCCCTCTACCCTGCACTAGTAAGACCACACCTGGAGTATTGTGTCCAGTTCAAAAGGGATGGGGAAATACAAGAGAGTCCAACTCTCTGGACTGGAACATCTCTCTTAAGAGGAAAGGCTGAGAGCCCTGGGGCTGTTTAGCCTGGAAAAGAAAAGACTGAGAGGGGATCTTATTAATGTTTACAAATATCTGAAGGGGGGGTTATCAAGTAAAAGGGTCCAGTCTCTTTTCAGTGGTGTCCTGTGATAGGATGAGGGGCAATGGTCACAAACTGGAACACAGGAAGTTCCACCTGAACATGAAGAAATTCTTTCCTGTCAAGGTGACAAGAGCCTGGAACAGGCTGCCCGGAGAGGTTGTGGAGTCTGCTTTCTACAGACTTTCAAAACTTGTCTGGATGTGTTCTTGTGTGGCCTGCCCTGGGTGATCCTGCTCTGGCAGAGGGGTTGGCCTCAATGATTTCCAGAGGTCCCTTTCAACCCCTATTGTTCTGTGATTCTACGAAGGAAGTTGAAGCTGATAAAATTCAGTCATTAGAAGAATTCCCAATATCTGCCCTTCCCACTCTTCATGGAGAGATACAAATAGTCAATACCAGAATAGGACTTCTTCATTGTGTAATCAAGGGGAATCAACTTTAACTCCTGTCTGCCCTCTATCCTTACCTGCACATCTTCATTGGCATTGAATTTTCCTTCTATTTCTTTGCCCAGATCCCCTTCTGGCAACTTTAGATCCTCACGAACTTCACCGCTTTCCGTCAGCAGGGAGAGATACCCATCCTGAATGCCTATCAGCTGCAAAGAGAGGTTCACTTTTAGCAAGTTTAACACCAATAGTCACTAGCAGACACTAGCTGAAGGTAAGCAGAAGGCAGTTAACTCTGCCTGTTACATTAATTCTTTAGTACCATGTTTGTAACAGTTAAGAACATAATTTAAGCCAATTTTTAACAACATTTGAGAGTTAGGGCAACTGTAGCACAAGCCAGCCTGCTATCAAGAACCACCAGAACCCCGCTGGTGGGGCACTGCACAACCCATCCTTGTGATTTAGAAAAGGTTCACGGGATCAGGTTTTTACATCTGTGAATTGGAAACAGCAACTGGAACGGTGTTCACCGTACGAAGACACAACGGTTGGACTGTACACTTCTAATGAATACATTGGGGATCATCCACCAAGCTCTGGACCACTTTTATGAATGCTGTTTGCAGCCTAACCAAAAGCCTAAGCTAAGGGGAACAATTATTTTGACTGAGCAGATCAGGGACCTTGGAACACCTAACAATAAACCCAAAAAGCTGTCCTAACAAGTCTGATCAACAGCAATAACTTCAGTAGCAATAAGGACCCACAAACACGAGAGAAAGCTCACCAAGATAACATAAGGCATCTCCCGGAAGGTCTGAACCCTCACTCTGGACTTTGGCTTTGTCAAGCAACTGCAGCTTTCTAACTGATGGGGATGTTTCAGTTCCTGACCAGAACTACTCCCAGACAGTGGGAAGGTAGCTGACATGTTACCACTCAGAACATGAACTGTGCTCCTTTTAAGCACTCAATATTCTGATCGCAGAAGGCACTGCAGGAGTTACACAAGCCTGCCAAGTTCCCTCCATACACATATTCCAGAGCAGGGAGTTCTGGAGCACCAAAAGTACTCGAGAACAGAAAGCAGAGCACCAAAATGACTTGGTATCAACTAAAGCCAGCTCCCAGGCAAGGAGCAGAAAGCACTGTAGCAAGTTAGAACTGGCATGAGGTCCTATTTAAGACGGTCTTGTTGATTCATCTACCCTGTGTGGGGGTGAAATTTTAAGTGACAATATATGCTTAGATTCCAATTTACTTGAAGCAAAATCTTCATTATCCTTTAATCAGTAACAACTTGCAGCAGGGAGAACCCCTCTCCAAATTCAAAAGGATGCCAGTACCACAAAGAATAAAGGAGTGATCTCCCAACGTGAGCTAGAAAAACATGGTTCTGAATTATGTCTACTTAGTGTCATTTCTAAAGATTGCTGCTGTAACAGGAGGTTGTTAGTACAGTAAGCAGCTCCCCATCACTGAGCTCCAACTGTTTTAACAATTCAGTAAATGTGATGTCATGTCTAGACAGGCAGGTTACATGAATTCCAAAAACCAGTACTTTATTAAATGAGAGGCAGGTTTGGGATGAAGAGAATTTACTTGTGGCATTAGGAGTATAACGCCTCTTAATGTGCTGGGAGGACACAGTGACTGTTAACTCACCTGGTAATCATTCCTCTTGATATTTGGAACATCCATGTTATGAGTCGATGGGCAAATATCTTCATATTTTTTACCAGTGAAGATATCAATACCAACCAAGTGGACCTGTAAGAGAAGTAACATCAGTTACTGCTGCTCCTGAAGAATCAGATGCCATCAGTATTGCTGGTACCACACAGTTTTCTAAAAGATCCCGTGCAGTATCAGATTCTGTCCAGACCCTTTGCTTGTAGTATGAGAGCAGCCCAAGCACGAGGGAAAGCCTCTCACAGAATGCTACAGAAACACTGTGTGGGAATGAAAATCAGCCACTGCTATCTCTGTAGTCTGTAGTTTTACAGCACCAGGTGAGAGCTCAGAGTATGTGGTGGCTAAGAAAATGTTTAGTTTGAGTTCTAGCTGTTCTGAGAAACACAAGTGTTGCTGACAATGTGAAGCTTAAGGGGAAAAGAAGAGGTGGTCAAGCACAAAGGTTAAAGCAGCTCCCGCTTCACTTTATGTTAGCAGCAGCTGTCCTCTGCAGTTAGCGCTTGGATTACCAGTTCATAGCCTGCTCTTCTCAAGACCTTACACTCTCACAACTGTTTCAGTGTTTAAAAAAGCTGATCTGTCTAATAAAACAAGACATTAAAAAAAGCAAGGGGAGGCAGAAAGGTAAAAACAGGCAAGAGCTTAGTATAGCTTTGACAAAGCCTAAATACTGATATCCCCATATCATACAAGGTTGTGGGAACACTAAGTAGTCTGTGCTTAATCACAGAATTATAGAAGGGTTTGGGTTGGGAGGGACCTTTCAGGGTCATCTAGTCCAACCCCCCTGCAGGAAGCAGGGACATCTGCAACTTGAGCAGGTTGCTCAGGGCCCCGGCCAACCTCACCTGGAATGGTTCCAGGGATGGGGAATCGACCACCCCTCTGGTCACCACCTCTGTTCTAAAAAGTGTCTTCCTAAAATATTTCTAAATATTTCTTTCTAAGTCTCCCCTCTTTTAGTTTAAAACCATGACCCCTTGTCTTGTTGCAATAAACCCTGATAAAAAGTCCCCCTCTCCTTTCTTGCAGGCTCCCTTTAAGTATTGAAAGGCCACAATAAGGCCTCTCCAGAGCCTTCTCTTCTCCAGGCTGAACAACCCCAACTCTCTCAGTCCTTCTTCATAGGAGAGGTGCTCCAGCTTGTAATAGGTCTCTAAATTCTAATATACCCACCATAAAGAGTTTCTGAGTGAATGGAGGGGGAGTCTAACCTCGGTCAAAGCTCTGGACAGCTGCATAAACCAACTGCTCAGGCAGCAGGACTGCGGCCCCAGCCAGGAGCCTCAGAATGTTCCTGCTGGGACACAGGAGGGGGAAGGTACTCCTCACTCAGCACTGAAGAAAGGAAAGCAGCGAGAGAAGCCAGCAAAACAGGGCCAAAGCAGGTCCACTGGGCTCCTCTAGATTACGCAACAGAAGACGGGCCCTTCTCATAAGCACTGCGATAGTGAAAGTCTGCTGGCACAGGCAGGCACCAAAGTGCTCTGGTGGGTAGCGACAGCACAACCCAACCACGCCCTAGTGATTTCATCAGCCCCCCTTCCGGAATTCACCCTACCCCCACCGCAGAAACCGGTTTTATCACTATCAGCGTTAAAACTTTTTTAACAAGTTGGGAGAACAAAAAAAAAAAAGCCCAACCCAACCCAAATCCCTGTTCTGAATGCTTTCTGCTACTGGAAACCCTTGGAACGAAGGGACACGTGAGACAGCGCTGCGAGAAAAAGCCAAGGCAGGACACAGAAGACTCTCCAAATGGAAGGCTACACCCTTTCCCTCCGGCCGCCCGGCAGGGATGCTGCTCCGGGAGCCGCGGGAGCACCCACTGCGGGGCCGGGCCACAGACTGGGGCTCGCCGAGCCCGCCCGGGCCCGCTCACCTTGGCGTGGCCGTGCTTGCCCGTCTTGGAGGTGGACATCTCCACGATCTTGCAGGGGCGGCCCTTGAGCACCACGAAGCCGTTCTTGCGCAGCGCCGAGCACTGCATGGGGTACGTCGAGGAGGCGCCGGCATCGCCCGTGGGGAAGTCGAGCTCGTCGGCCATGGCGGTGGGGTGGGGGGGGTGCTGGCGGCGG
>WTSP01011198.1:0-15272 GCA_025331215.1 Actenoides lindsayi
CTCCTCTCCTCTCCTCTCCTCTCCTCTCCTCTCCTCTCCTCTCCTCTCCTCTCCTCTCCTCTCCTCTCCTCTCCATAAAACCCCTCCAGATTTTGCAGATTATGCCTCACATTGGCAGGGCTGGACTCCAGGGAGAGTGCCAGGAGGCTGCACAGCCACGCTGGGGGATTGAGGAATCTGTGCCACACACTAACCAGGGCTAGCAACAGGAAACACAGGGATTGTCCTCTCTCCCAGCAACACATCTCCACCTGATATCTCTCCACCATGTCCAAGAACCTTAGCCACAGGCAAGGCCTGCACTGTGGCATGAGTTGTACAAGCACAACACAAGAAAATGGTTTAAACTACAAAAAAAGGAGGCTTAGTAGGACAAAAAAGACCCCAGGCAAATGTGGACAGGAAGGAAATACAAGGAAATAACAGGAAAATAGAAGTCAGCTGGACAGGCAGTCACTCCAGCACACCCACAAGCAGTTGTCCGGCCCTTTATAGATAGGATTATAAAGGACAGTTTCAAGGCGGGTTGGACAGCAATAATAAGGAAAGTTTGGACTTGGCTGCAGGGGATGCATCTTGAGCACAAAAGGCAGCAGGAAAGAAAACAGAGAGACGCTTGTTCGAAACTTTAACAAGGCAACAGGGAAGAAAACACAGAGGCCCTTGTTTGAACATTTAACAAATGAGCAATAGAGACCAGAAAACTGTCTGACAGGAGGTGGAAGTGGCCATTGCATGAATGTGCAAGAGATGGTGGTGACCTAATGATGGGGAATCAGGCCTTGAAAACGAAGATATCTAACTGATGTTTGGTGCAGCACAGGAAGACGAGCAAGTGGAGGGAAGCCCTCAAGACAGACTGGTCTGGTCAATGCAACGAGCTGTAGAAAACCTGGATCCTGATGGTCGCGTGATATGATGTGTTGAGACATCTGGGCAGGTACATGACCTGTTAGACAGCATGCCCCCAAAGTTTCAGAAGGTTCCACAGCTAGGAAAAATCAGAGCTTTAAAATCAGGGCTACCAAATTCATTATGCAGGCAATGACACTGACACTATTGCACTGGTCTTCTAGGCACAAATATGAACTAGCAGATCTAAGAGCTCTCTCTGTGCTGTTTTCTCTCAGTCACTCAAGATGTAATGTGCACTGTTCACTAGGAAAAAGATCATTATTTCAGCTGTCAGCAACAGCCTCAGCCTGTGCTGCCATTCTGTTTGACGTACCAAAGCCAACCAGTTTGAAATGAGCTGCCAATCCTCAGGAGGTTGGGTGTGTCAGAACCAAATCAAGCAGGGCTGGTAATTCAGCCCTTGCTGGATAAAAAGAAGGCCACCTTCCAATTCAGTCAGCACAGTGAGCAAATACAGCTTTAAACCAAACCTTTCACACCTGGGTGATACAATGAGGTGGGTTTCTACTTTACCACCCCTGACACACAATCATTCTGAAAAACCTGGAATCTGCTCCCCATGTGAATCCGTCCGTCTCCACGTGTTCCTTGTTTTATTGATACAACTCTTTTTAGCTAATGAATGGCTGCCACTAAATTACATCGTTACCTAAACTCAGAGGTGTAGTGGTTTTACTCATTCACCCCCAGAAGCACAGTTAGACTTTGTCCTTCAAGAAATGACACCGGCTGCACCAGTCCAGGATGCCTCAGCAGAGAGAAGTCTCTTCAGAAGGGTTATACCAGCCTAAAACCCAATCAGTGCAGGGGCAGGTCAGACCCACTGAGCTCACGATAATGCAGCTGTCATCTTGTCATTTCATCAGTCTGTTTGGCATCCTGTCCATACATCAGGCACTCACGGTGCAGGATACTTGTGCTCTCAGACCACTGTGACTCTTGGCCAACAGGAAAGCTCCAACTTCAGCTTCTCACTTTGAGCCACCATTCTCCTCCCCCAGATTCCCTCAGCTAAGTCTCTTCAGTCTTCCTCGTTTCTACAGCTAGGGCTAAAATTTGCCACACTTCTGAATCCTGGATGTGGTAACCCTAGCAGGCCTCAAATAGGTTTTGTTCACTGCAGCAAGGTGACCACCACCTTTGAGGCAAACTTTAGAGAGTGTTCAATAACAGGGCTTATGCCTCAGAGTACTTATATTTTGCATCCACCTACTTTATGGTAAAGAGGTTCTGACCTGTGAATAAAAAAATTGCATGTACTTTGGGTTATAAGAGGCTTATTTCATTGCTTTTTCTACAGATGGCTTGTGATACTCACAAAGGAACCTTGTCAGTGCTGGAAAACAACACCATCAAAATGCTCATGATGTTCAGCTCTGTGACTCCTGTTTCATAGGACTTCAGGTTTTGCAGACATTTGGCTTTCTCAGGCTCAATCTAAATTCAGGTTTTGGAAGAGAAAAGCTGATTGCACATGAAATCAAAACAGTAATGGTGGCAGAAAATAATTGGGGGAGATGGCAGAAGTGATGCTCGCCGTCTGGAGGGAAGCCTTGCCCTTTGTTGGCCGGCTGGAGAAGGCCTCCTGGATTTCCAGATGCTTTTGAATGTTCCAGCAGCAGCAGGAGCTACGAGTGTTTATTTCCCCTTCTCCTATCTGCTTGGTGAAGAGATTTCAACCTCTTGTCCTCTTGGACTGTGTCGCCATTGTCTGTGCTTTTCTCATCTCCAGACTGGATCGCTGCCATGTGGTCTGCTCAGCACTACGTCTGAGGACCACTCAGAAACTTCAGCTAATTGCAGTATGCAGCTGCCTGCTTACATATCCACATTTTAGACACAAACCATAGAGCGCAGATGGCACACAGGCTGCGCCAATTTTCAGTTCATTTCCAGGTGCAATTCAGGCCTTAGTTTCTAAATCTCCTTGTGATTTGAACCTGCCCGTCCCCCAGAGACTACCTCTGCCTGTGAATGCTGGGTCCACCGTCGAGATCAGCTTGTTGAGATGAGCCGAGGCATTTGAACTGACAGTCCCTGGAGCAGCTCATTTGGAAATGGCTTTTTTCTCAGCAGAAGAAGGCCCACAGCTCTTGAATTTGCTTCCTGGTGTGGTGAACCTTCAGGGCACGTTGCAAAACTTGTCTCTTTTGTTAAGCTTTAGTTAATATATTGGGGTGGGCTAAGAAGGGACATTTTGACGAGACCACTTTTACTTTCATTGTTGTCATGGCAGTATAATTCAGTAGGGGATATAAATTTTGGGTTTATTTTAACTGTAGCTAATGCAATCTAAGTGTAAGTGAAATCAAATAAATAATTACAATCGCTTCAGGCCGGTGCTGTTTGTTGGACAGCCAGGGAAGGAAAGACAAGAGCATTGCTGCCCTGGAAAGGATTAAGTAGATACGGCCAAATGAAAGGGAGTAAGCCAGGTTACCTCATACTACAGGATGCCACTGATTAGTTTCCTTGCAAGGGCATTCTCAGGGCCCTTGAGAGATTACTGCAGTGTGAGACTGCCATTGGTCCAGAGAGGAAAGGACAGCAATACTGACCAAGGCAGTGTCAAAAAAACCCCAAAAGAAATGAATGAATAAACAACCACCACCGACAAAGCATGGAGTGCAATAACAAACCACAACAGCATTAGATGCCACAGACCTATTTGTCAAAGAATTATCCTACCTTTCTTTTTCTTCTGATTTTCGTCGCCGCCACGCTCTCTTTGTGTGGCTGTCTCTGCTCATTTCCTCAGGTTCTTTTCAGCTAGGTTCATACATTGCAGATTTGAACGCAGCCGTCAAACTGAATAATGCTTCCGGAGGAGAATTGAAAACACCTAGAAAGAAGAGAGGCAGATTGCTGAAAATAACCAAAGGTCTCAGATGATATTGCAGATTCTGTCTATAGGAACACGTATGTACATATATACACACACTGGTAAATAGCTCATGATTGCAGAAAGCCTTTCTTTGTGTATAGCCACAGTCTGGAAACACACTGACTCTTTTTATGGAGACTTCTATCCCTCCTAGCTAGAGATCTGTGTATATTTCTATTTAATAAACCAGTCACAATTCACAGTCGCTTTCGGGTGTGCAATGACAACTGCAGACCTTCGGTTTCTGTACCCACCTGTGGCAGAGAAGACTTCTGGCCTAGAGCTCCCAGGACAAAAGTATGGAAAAAAAACCCTGCAGAAGTCACCCCAAGACCCAGGAAAGGAGAGACACCCAGCTTCCCAAAACATCTAACCAGAAGAGGGGCAGGAGATGTCAGACATTTCAAACTGTGCTTTGTGCTTTCTTGAAGAATACAGAAATGGCAAAAAAACACAACCCTGTAGAAATCTTTCTTAAGGGAGTTTTGTTCTCCAGTGGTGTAAAGAGGACTCAAAGGTGCCTCAAACAGGCAGTGAAGTGGTTTTTCTTCCTAGGATGAGGATTGGCATAGTGCTGGACGAAACAGTTTTATACCATCTGCTTCCCCCTCTGGTTCAGAGGAGAGGCAAAGGACAAGAATGCCATGCTCCACTCTTGGCAGCATGATTTACATCTAGACCAGTTTAAACTCCTGCCAGTAAAACACTTCAACTGCTAGATCATCATGTCTTCTATCATCACATACACGACCATGTCTGTGCTCACACGGACACTAAGGCAAAGCTCTGTATCCACAGGTTCACATGTTTGTGTTCCAGGCCTTGTTAGTTTTGGGGGGAGTTGAGTAACACCATTTTACTATGATTATTTATGGGTTGTTTGGGTTTTTTCCTTGTTAGAGAGAATCTGAACAATTGTTACGGGACATTTTCTCAGCGGCATTAACTCCACAGCTCTTGCAACGTGCACCTAGTCTTGGGCTAGTCTTCAGCTGTACAGAGATGGCTTAAAGGGACTTGAAAAATCACCTGCCTGGCCCTCAGTCTTGTTTAAAACTCTGTCTCATGACACATTTGTAACTGAGTCCCCATCCCAGGCTAGATCTGCTCCTTCCATCATGAGACACTCCCATCAAGAGCAGGGAACCAGCTCTACATTTTGCAGTCAGAGCTCATCTAGCCCCTCAAGCTTCTGTGAAGACTTCCACAGGAATTCCCACCAGCAGGAGAAAGGCAGGAGGCATTTCCTGCACTGAGGGGAACAGCATCTGCATGACCCTGAGGACTGCAGCTGAGAAATGACATGTAACTACCTGACAAAGCCATTTTGGGTGCTACCTGAGTCGACCAGCAAAGCCTAATGGGAGAGGCACATAAGGACCCCAGCAGACGAGGAAGGTTATTGTTTGAGAGCACATCTCAAAGTCACATTGCATCTCAGCAGCTGCCAGGAGCTCACAAGGCAGGTGAGGACAGGAGGCTTTCCTGGGCGGCAGAGGACGCTCTCTGCAGTGCACGTAGCCTCGTGCAGCTCGACTTGGAAAAGCCACGTTCTTGTGCCACAGAACCTGACCGCCGCAGCCAAGCCAGAACAAAAAAAGGCCTTCCTCTGGTGAAAATCTTATAGCCTTGGCAGGAGAGGACCTCGTCTGGAGGTTGGCCTGAGTCGATTGTGAGGGGCTTTTGTGTGCCGTGCGTGCGCGGACGCGTGCGCGGCGTGCGCATTAACGGAGCGTGCTGTCAGGGACTGATTTTCAATGATGCAAGTCTCCTCTAACTGATAACACTCTAAATAACAGGTGAGTGACTCCTGGCAAGGAGGAGATTGTCTGACCTCATTGTTTGCCTTTTTTCCCCCCTCTTTGTTCTTCACAAATAAAGGTTTTTTAATAAACTGAAAGGTCCTCCGCTCCTGCCTGATGATAAAATGAAAGGAACCAGTGAGGTATGGTACAACGTGGCAGCAAAAAAAGAGAAGCTCATCAGAAAATAACAAAGGTGCAAGTTAAAGATAAGGCAGCTGTCAGAGATTAATCCTGCTGGCCTGATTGTTTTCTTTAATACCAAGGCCTGCAATAGCAAGCGATAAGTTTGCTGAGTAATTTGGTTTTTGGTGAGGAAATAAAATTCAGGTAGGCCTCATAATTGATTTCCTTTTCTTTAGTTTTCTAAACATTAAACAAAACAAAACAAAATAAACCCCAACACCTCTGCTTTGACTACACTTTCCTGCTTTCAAATCTGCTCCAAGGCTGTGAGCTTCCTCCCAAGCCAGGTCTGCAGGCAGACAGCTCGGAGGGCAACAGCACCCTCTCCTTCTCCATCAGCCTCCTGGGAATACTTTTGTTTTGCCCTAAACGCTCCACAACATTAGTTCTGGCTTCATTTTACTGTTGGAAAGTGGGCAAAATATGAGGTGGTGGGAAAACTGCAGAATAAAATTGGTGCTGCCTGTCACCCATGGGCTGCAACAGCTCCCATCCATGGCAGCGGTCCCTGCCTGGGGAGGGGACAATGCAGAGGACAGCGTGGGCCTCGACGGAATGGAGGAGATTCATTGCTGTCAAGACGTGGAGGCCACTCAAGAGGGTCAGGGGCACTGGGGCACCCTCAGCTCACCACAGAGGCACACTGGAGCTCCCATCTAGTCCTTGCCACTGGCCGTGGAAGAGGAGCGAGCAGGAAGTGTTACCTATCACGTTGGAGTGGTGAAAATCCACTCCCCAGCAAACCTGTCTCATTTAGGGGGGCACGCTGCCAGCCAGGGGAGCTTGGGCACTCCACAGACAGCAGACGTGGGAGGAAGTAAGAGAGAAAAGAAGCTGAGGAAGGAAACCCTTCTGAATCAGGGAGTCCACAGCAGTGAGTCGCTCTCAAGTGAGAGGATGATCTCCTAAGAGAGAGACAGTGTGAGTGTGAGTGTGAGTGTGAGTGTGTGCACGTGTGTGTGTGGGGTGCATGCACACAAGAGGCAGCAGCAGCAGAGCCTTATTTATTGTGACAAAATGAACAGCCCCCAGGATGCTCATCCAGCAGCTAATTTCTCATCTTATCTATTATGTGAATGAGATGGGAAAACAGTTTCCTGTTTTTCACAGATATCACTAACATGAAAGATACAGAATGAATCCCCTTGAAAGCCGTGCAGTCAGATCCAGCCACAGACTCATTTGTTTCAATGGAAGGAATTAATGCAGTCAGGGCTGCCCATTGATGGGAAACAAGTCCATAAAGCTCTCTATAGAAGCAAATGTGCTGTCACCACCTCCAAAACAGATGAAGAGCTTGGCGGACACTTTCCCCCCATCCATTGATAGCACAAATGCAGACACAGGCTTGTGCACCACACAAGCACACACATTTAAACCTCATTCTTTCCCTTATTCAACACAGGTTATTTCCAGTGTTCCAGGGCAGCACCAGTGCTACAGAGGAAGGGCAAGCTGTACCATGGGGCTACCCCTGGTGAAGCAACCCTTTGCCTCCAGAGAGCTTCTAAGGGTGGTATACCAGGGGTAAGACAAAGAAGTAATGGGTGTGCTGAGCCACCAGTCCTGAGCACCCCGAGTTTAGGGTCAGGCTTTGGGAAAAGCCCATTGTCCGGGGCAAACAGAAGGGCTGGATGAGCTATACTGAAGCCAGGCTGTCACAAAAGAAGGCCCTACATCTCTTCTAAAGCACAGACTCACAGGAAAGCCTATTAAAACCCCCAAATCCCTGTGCATGTCCGCAGGCAGGCAGTGGCCATGACCTTGCTGCGGCTACGGCTACGCTGGTGTGTGATGGAGAGGAAAGTGCAATATCGTGTTAACACTTTTCAGGCCATTTCTGCCTATTCTATGTTGGTTTTCACCTCTTTACTTTTCCCAGCAGAGGGAGCACCAGGGCTTGGATGAAAATGAAGGGAAGGAGGTAGCAGTCTCATGGCAGACATCAGGCAAAACCTCAGAAGCCTGGCAATAACCTCACCGCAGTGTCCCCTTCCTCGAAAAAAAGGTCCCACGGCCCTGGCACCCACACTTGTGCTTCTTAAAAAGTTTCCTGTCACTTCCTTTGCCTCCTTCAAAGGTCCAAACGGGAGTAAGGGGGAAAGGGAGGACCCAGCCTCCCTGCAGACAGGACACCTCAAAGGGCAGTCCCATCCCTGCCCCCGGTCAGAAGGTGAACGGTGCTGGACATGAAATGCCACTTTTGACCATGGCAGGGTAGGATATGCACAACCTCACTGAGCCATGCACAGTTCATCCATCTCTGCTCCCAGTGTCCCCACTCGCTCCTCTCCTTTTTAAATTCTGGCTCTTGCCCCTCCTGATTTTTTATTCCTGGCCCTAGAGGCAGCAGAAGCTTTCTCAGCCAAAAGTAATTCTTACTCCGTGCAGTCTTAAGTGCATCTTCAGACCTGCTAGAGCCAGGGGAAGAGGGAGAGGCAGCTGACCCTGCAGTCAGAGCAGGGTTTGACCCACGGACCAAGCGACGTACTGAGCTCAGCAGCCAGCCCTGCCTCCTGCCTTTTCATCGCTAGAGGTTGAAGAATCCACACCCCGTGACAGAGGCTGGGTGACAGGGGGGTAAACAACTTGCAAAAGGGAGAGGGAGGAGGAGAAGTGGGAAGGGGAGGAAGAGAAAGCTGAAGAAGGTTAAAGGAAATGAGAAGAGACAACTCGGGTACTTTACTACACTAAGAAGAGATGCTTCAGTTACACTGCAGCAAGGCACTAGGGGAGCAGAAATGAAAATAAATTCAGCCTACAGTCCTAATGAAGTAAATTCCAGAGTGGGCTGAGACCATAACTGATATAAATGATGATCATTATCTTCACTCTGCTATTCTGCTCAGCACAGGGCAAGGAGTACGGAGACAGGAGGGGAAGACCAGGGGTGTGACAGTGTGAAGTACATCCCTGCCACCCTGCTGCTGTCCTGTGACAAGGAGATTCACACGAAGGGCCAGCGACAGTGCTTTCTGTGCAGGCCACCTGCAAGCCTCAGCCATCCTGGGGCTCTTCCCAGCTCTCAGTCCAGTCAGGATTCTAGTTTCTGGATGCCAGGCTGGCAGGGGGAGTGGTGGATCTCTGGAGGAACAGGGTAGGAGCAGCTTTGTGTTGTTCCCACGTGCATCCTGCCAGGACAGTGGCAGCATAAGCCACACACTGGGGACGTTCGTTCAGCCTCAGCCACCTTCCCCTCCCCAGCAGCGCTGGCTCTGGGGTCGGCCCTGCCACCCTGCAGACTGGGCTGAGCCCTGGGAGATAAGAAACAGCAGGTACAAAGCAAAGTGTTCCTCACCTGCCAGTGATGCCTTACTGCTCATCCCCAGGGTGAGTGAGGTGGGCATGGATCTGATGCTGCCTCCTGTTACACACAAACCCCATGAAGCTACGGCGTGAAGCAGAGCAGCACATCTGCTCAGCCAAGCAGGTCCCTGGGAACAAACCCCTGTCCTCATCCCGCTAGCAGGATGCAGGCTCCTCAGCGCAGCCAGAGAGCGGTTCAACCTGCCCATTGTGCCTGCACGGGGCCCAGCCAGGCCCACCCGGGAGGCCACCTCTTCCCACCAGCCATCCATCTCCTCCTGACAGCAGCTCCTGGCCGCTCTCCCACAGACCTGTGATTTATGTGGCGCGGAAGTCGCCACCACCAGAAATTAAAATGACCTCAAATTCACCATATTCAACATTAAACCTAGAGGCTCGCTGCCCTATCTCCTAACCTTGTCTTCTCCTGACCTCTTCTTCAGCTCTTTCCATGCACCTCTCAGAAGGAGTGATGACAGGGATGTGGTAATGCAGCAGGAGCCCTCTCTTGGTCCTCTCCATCCCCGTATCGACACGTTAATACCTCACATCCTATTTAGTATCAACATCATAAATCCCTCTTCGCTTTGCTTAGGCAAGTATGACACATAAGTAGTCAGCAAATTAGGCAGTTTCTGAGCGTTCACCCCTAATGAGCAGAGCTGGAGGCCAGAGAGGTCTGAGAAAATAGAGACAATAAGATAAATTCACTCTGGCATTAAATCAAACTCTTAACAGGATGTTGCCTTTAACATTTCTCTAAGACCCAGGCAAAACCTCTCACCCAGACTTGATGGAGACACGTACTTCACATCAGCAGGTCTGCTGCAGGTGCAGGGTAGTGGTGACAGAATTTCAGAGTGGATTTTTAGTGAAACACTGCAGGCTTTACCCAGTTTAGTCTTTTTAGTAATGACCTCAATTAAAGTCCCATTGAAAAGATACTAAATGAACTAGAAATGAATTAGGCATTTTCATCCCCGAACACGGTATTTTGAGGTCCAATTTTGGAGTTTAGAGCTGAAATTTGAGAATCTAATGTCAAAATGTTTTTAGGTGGTTCATTTTGGCTTTTGTACTCTGTATTACCAATTACATCGAGATAGTTATTACAACTGCCATCAAGGAATGCCATAAAATTGTATTAATTAGCTCCCAAATTAAACAGATCACCAAGTGAACTAGTTCTGAAATGCTACAAGGCAAACTTCCAAAAGTGAAATTTCAGAGAAAATATTGAAACAAACATATTTCTGGTTCAACCAGGGTGGAAATAACACACCCAGTGAATGGCAAATTCAGTTGCAGCCATCTGTGGGGAAGGTTTGCATCTGAGCACTGCTCCTGAGCAGGCAAGCAGCACGCTGGCTCCTCTCTGAGGATGCAGGCTAGCACGGGTTAGGGGAGGAGGTCCTCCCCTTGACCTCTCCCAGTTTGCTCTGGGGGGCTACAGGAGAGGAAAAGAGGTGAAGGAAGATGGATAAGATCTCTAGCAATCCACTTGTTAAAAAACCAAACCACTCTTTCGTCCTACTTGAAGTGTGCAGGACCGCAGTGTGCACAGTGTGGCTTTTCTGCATGCTAGAAACCCAATCCAGATGCTCATTTTCACCATCATGCCACAGTAAATGACTCATCTCCAACCTCAGCCAGACCTGGGGATGAGGATTAGGCCAGAGTTCACATGGCGTTTTGTTTATCTTCCTTTTTCTTACTAATGCCAGACCAGAGACAGTTGGATTTGGGTGGCTGTGTGGTGGTTGTGTTTTTTAACTCACAACATTTGCGTAGCTGTACTGCGGTGTCCTTGGTGGATTCACAGCTAGGGCAGTGGCATTTAGACAAGCACAGTTAACTCTAGCTCAAGCTACTGCATCAAACAAACTAATCTTGCCCTGACAACCTTTTTCGTTGTCCCGCTCTGAGAAAAAGGCATCCACAAGATCAGGGTGGAGGGGTAAGATCCAAAGGGGTTGTGATAAAAGTGCCGAACCCTTCTTGACGTCAAGTACAGCTTGTGACAGGAGCACAGGTCTCACCAACGTGGTGGTACCTCCCCCTTTTCAGAGGCAGTGCTGGCTGCTCTCCCTCTCAGCGCTCACACCTCCTCAGCACCCGCGCCAAGCCTTAGCCAACATGTTTTGCAAGAAATTTGCTGTAGGTACTTGAACAAATCAGGTTTACCAGCACTTTCTGGAGCAGTTAACAGACTTCAGGGAAAAGCCCTGGGAGCTCCAGGATAGATGGCAGCAAAGTCATCCTAAACACCAGCTTGGGAAAGACCCTGTATGAGCTATAACTCCTTCTCCCAGTCTGGATGATCTACCTCTCCCACCAGACACTGGTTTCAGCCCGGCTGAACGCTGTGCCAGGACTGGGCAGGAGGATGGCTGGGGCCTCCCCAGAGCTCTGCCCCGAGGAGCTCACACTATCTCCCAGGCCATCCTCAAAATGAGTCTTGTCTGGCAGGGGCCCCTGGAGCATCCCCCAAGGTGCCATGCCCTGAAGTGCCCCCCACCACTGGGGAAGCAGCCTGACCTACTGAATTTCACTGCTGAGGAATTTTTGGTGTCTGAGATGCCCAAACCAAAAAGGTCACAGAAACTAAGATACAGACAAAGATGGTCCTTATCTCTTTGAATATGATCTATTTCTCTACAAATATAATTTTCTTTTGTTTTAAAATCTGGGACAAAGATGGTTTCGACCCAAGCAGTGTGCCTAATCATCACCAAAAAGAGAAGGAAAGATTGGGAATGGCTGGTTAAAACCAGAAGGACCCAGCACAGCTATTTTATTTATTACAATCCGCACAAATTTATGGGGGACATGGTCATTTACAAACTAAGAAAATCAGAACTCTGCCCTAAGGAGCTGTTTTAGCTTAAAATGGGCAGACCAAGCATAAACAAGTCTGGGTAACATGAACATATAGTATTTAAATAGTAAATATTTAAAACAAACAAACAAAAGAAGTAGTGCTTGAGAGCACAAGCCACCCTTCAGTTCAAAGGACACTTTCCCAGGGGTAAGACATTTAATAACTGCCTGCTGTGGGTTTCTTTGCCATCCCCCTGAAGCATCTGGCTCCAGCAACTGCTGGCAACAGGTGAGCTGGACACTGAGCCATCTCTGACTTCTGGCCTCTCCTCTCACGTCTGACCATGAAGGAGGTGGCTCCCCAAAAGGTGGTGCAAAATGGGAGGGAAAGATGGAGGAAAAGTCAACCCAACTGCAAAATGCTGAGGAAGGGTAAAGCTCAAGCCAGTCCTGAGTCAGACCCTGGACAAGGATGCTGGAAAACTGAATTCCACCCCAGCCTCGATCTTGGACAAGTCTCTCTGTGTCCATCTGCCTGCTTCCACTCCCAAATATTGTCTGCTGTCATTTTGTTGATTATAAAACTCTTTGGGGCAGGCGCTTGTGCAACACTGCTCTCAACAGGATCCTAATCCTCGCTCAAGTCTGCTGGTGAGATTGCAAGGCAAAAAAAATAAGGAAAAAGAAGGAAAGAAAAAAGGAAAAAAAAAAAAGGTGTAAGCACTTCAAAATCTGGAAAATGGTTCAAAGGCAAGTGACTGCAGGGAGTTCAAATGAACCTCAGCTAAAGATCTGATTTCCAGTGTTGCTACTAATTATCACTAATACAAGAAAAACAGAAAACCCAAACCTGGCTTTGAATGATCATTCAGTAATGTTTGGTGATAATTTTGTTTAAAATTATGACAAAGTTTTGCATAAAGGGGGGGAAAAATCCTGAAAAGTGACTTTTTTTTCAACTAAAATGCATTTAATACAAAAATTTTCCATTGTTCCTGAGTGAAAATTGTGTCCCAGACATTACTGAAGTTACTATTGAGCGGTTTTGCTCTCTGAAAAAAAAACAATCCACCTTCAGTAAAATAAATATCTCAAGAATTATTCTGCTAACAAATTTCAATAAAGGATGCCGTGTCCTATTTCACGAGAAGAAAGAGGTCCATTCTGGTCCCTGCACAAGGAAAATAACTTGGAAAGTTCCAAATCTGAGGAAGCTGTTTTCCCGATTCAAGGCCTGCTCTATTTTTCATGCAGCGTTGACAAGAGCTAGATGACAAAGAAATTCAGTTTCCATCATCTAGTCAATCTCCGGCCTCTCTAGTGATCAGCAAGAACGCCCGTTTCACTGGGGGTTTCTTGTTAAATTGAAACTTGTCCCAGAGAAACACAACTCGAAACGATCAAATCATTTCACAACCAACAGATGGTACCAGCTATCTCTGCAGCCCTCAGCTGGGTTTAGCCAGCGACGCGGAGGTAAGAACGGCTGTCTCGTGATCAAACTCTGCACGCCTCATCCGTCCTTTTAAGATTTCCTCTCCCAAATAAAAGGACAAACCTGCTGCAGTCACACAAAGCCGCTGATAAAGCCAGCGTACGCCTGATGCTTCTTTCTGCCTTCCCATTAACTTCTTAATTAGGAGATAGGTTTTTAAAAAAATCATTTCTGAGAGAAGCTGAGGTCTCTGTTTACACGTCTCCTAATTGAATTACAAAAAAAGGTGAGCAGAAAGTTTCAAGACTCTGGATAGCTTTTGAAATCCAGATGAAGCTGTTCCCCACCACAAGAAAGACTTCTCAGCACTGCCCTGTTGGTTTTTAAAACGTTTCCTTTCAAAGCAGACAAGCCAGGGAACGCTGATGACCCAGACGAGGTGGGAACCCACCACCTCTGTGCACCAACTTACAGCTTCAGCTCGGCAAGCTGTTTATCGGCCAAACGTCGCTGCTGGGGTCCTCAGCACAAGAAGGATATAAACCCGTTGGAGGGGTCCAGAGAAGGGCCACAGAAATGATCAGAGGGCTGGAACCTGTGCTGTGAGGCCAGGCCGAGGGAGCTGCGGGTTTGTTCGGCCTGCAGAAGGGAAGGCTCAGGGGCCCCTCGCAGTGCTACATGGGGCCTACAAGCAAGATGGCGACAGTCTCTTCAGCACGGCCTGTTCGGACAGCACACGGGGTGATCGCTTGGAATTAAGAGAGGGGACATCTAGAACTGAGAGAAGGAAGGTGTTTTTTACCCTGAGGGTGGTGAGAGCCTGTGCCAGGCTGCCCAGAGAGGTGGTGGCTGCCCCATCCCTGCCACCATTGCAGGGAGGTTGGCCGGGGCTCTGAGCACCCTGCTCTGGGTGCAGATGGCCCTGCTCCCTGCAGGGGGGTCGGACCAGATGACCTTGAAAGGTCCCTTCCCACCCAAACCATTCCCCGGTCCTATGAGTCCACGGCTGTAAATCTTTAGCGGCTGGCAGCACTGAAAACACCTCTGCCCTGCCCCGCAGCGAACCTGCTGGGGAGCTGAAGGGCTGGTCTTTACTTTGAGGCACCGGAACGAAATCTGCCCAATTTGCTGGAAACGCACAGAAAGGGGGGGGGGGGGAAGCAAAAAAAAAGAAAAAAAAAGCCGAATATCTCTACGTTTACCTGTGAAAGCGAGGAGAGAGGAGAGGAGAGAGGAGAGGAGAGGAGGGAGGAGAGGGGGCCCCGCGCGCCGCCCGCGCTGCCCTCTGCGTTCGCAGCCGCCGCGCGGGCGCCGAGTTCCGGGATTTGCAGTTCCTGGGGGAACACTGCCCCCTAGCGGCACCGCACGGCACGGCACGGCACGGCACGGCACGGCACGGCACCGCCGCCGGGACTGCGCGGGGTTGCGCAGAGGCGGCCGAGCACACCGATCCCTATCAACAACCCCCCCCCCGCCCCCAGGCCGGGGTCTGCGGCAGGGTCCTAGGCGGCTCTGCTGCTCGGCACGGCGGCCCCGGTCACTCGCTGGTCGGACGCTGTGGATCTGAACACGTCCGGTTCAGCCTGGGGCCCGTCGCTCCCAGCAGGACAGTGAGGGGCTGGAGTGTGGCCAGAGAAGGCCGACGGAGCTGGGGAAGGGGCTGCAGCACAAGTCTTACGATGCACTACTGAGGGGTGTGGGGTTGTGGAGCCTGGAGAAAAGCAGGCTGAGGGGAGACCTGCTGCCTCTCAAGAGTTGTTGGTAGGGAGGTTGGTTTTGGTCTCTTCTCCCATGTAACAAGCAGTGGGACAAGAGGAATCAGCCTCAAATTGTGCCAGGGGAGGTTTCATTTGAATATTAGGAAAAATTCCTTGACCGAAACGGTTGTAGAGCCCTGGAACAGGCTGCCCAGGGCAGTGGTGGC